>OMLB01004339.1:15912-73821 GCA_900302555.1 Myripristis jacobus
TCCATGACAACCGAGAGAGAGAGAGTGTGTCGAGAGCTCCAACTTTTGCATGTGTGTCAGGGTCATAATAGCCAAGCAGATCAAACATAGCCTGTATTTTTATACTCATATTTGACGGTATTTTCATTATTGAAAATACCGTTATCCTGGTAATTTCTCTGCGTGAGAAATACAAGGTGTGGCGTGTGAGCGTGTGAACGCGTTGAAATGCGTGAGACTTGAGAGCTTTGAGGTAGCCTAAATCAAAACATTAACCCGTGATCACATAATCCCGTGATCGTAAGTTATTTACTTTTTTCATAGTTTGTACATAGAATAAAAACATTTTCACAGTGTTAATCGTGTACAATGTGGCATTGTGATGATACCACCGGAAGGTAAGTATACGCGGTGCTAATAGATCTTCTCCCGAGTGCAATCTTTTTACATCACTGCCCCCAGGGTGCATTGCGCAGGTAAAATGCTGTCTGCCTCCGTAGGTAAAAATACGTAAACAATGTGGATTTTTAAAGCAGTGGCCATATTTTATCTGTTTCTAACAACATATTCAAGTATAAGAGAACAATCGTGGTTTATTAAGGCCTACAAGTCATCATAGTCGGGGTTCCTTTTAAGGGTAATGTGTTTGAATTGGAAGTATATTTTGTGCCTGCACCATATATTTTGAGGTACTATAGAAGCACAAGTCCATGTTAGGGGGTAGGTGGGATGGTGGATGGGTCAATTAACAATTTTAACTCAGGCAACCCGGTTTTGAGTCAGACGCGAGACCAGTATTTGTTTTCATTGACCCAAGACCGTGTCACGTTTCCAGGTTTGTTTGCTAACCCTACCCTTCCTTTAACCTTAACCTTGGTTTTTATGCCTAAACCTAACCTTTCCCCCACCTAGATATACATTTTTGTTGGCTAAAGCTACCGAAATTTAGCCCCTTCTGGAAGTGGGTTTAGACACTTCCAGTAAAGGAATTCGTGTCCATGTTCACAAATTAAATCCATATCCATTTGCACAAAAATGGACAGTTCATGTCCATGGACACAAATCTACAGATTAACTTTCGCGACTGCATCACAAACTCCCGTGAGACAGGGTTGTAATCTTACCTTTGCTCCAGGTCACGACCCACCTCCAGAGTTATACACACGACACACTTTTTCCTATCAACAGAGAAGAAGCATATTTCAATCTATCTAGTTTGTTTGTATGCAAATATCAAATCTGCAATCTGCATTCTTACCACAGTTTTGGGATTGCAGAGTTATTCTTTGGTCCAGCCGCTGAACGAACTCGGCTGTCTGGAAGAGAGCCCACTAACATTCATGACAACATAGCTGAGTCCATTCTGTTTATTCTGCAGCATTTCATTTTCTCTGGGCAGTTACGGGTCAGATGTCCTCTGTGCATTGTCGAATTAAATATAAAGATTCAAAGATGGTGTGTCTTTTGTGCATCATGATCTTGCATTGTGAATGGATGAGCCCTCCATCATCACACTGTACACGGCTGATGCTGCAGTCAAGCAAGACAAGAAGAGTCAGTTGTAATTACCACTGTGAACAACGGTTGAAATTCAGGTTGTGTTGTGCATACAGTCGACAGTGTATACACTGTGTGCTCTTAATGCATACAGTTTTACAGCTCAGCTCAGGTGAAGTGTCTGATATGCTGAGCAGGCTGTCACAAGCCAGCAGAATAAGACATCCTTTACAGTATCTATTGATTTGTCAAAGATTTTTACAGACCTCTGCTGCATAATATTAACATAAACTGTTAAAAAAAAAAAAGACATACTGGTTTATGTATCATCTTTAATTAGATTATTGACCGCTGCAAATGGTATATCAGGTAATTCAACACAGGAGATGTATTCACACAATGCTAATCTAGTGAAAATGTCATTTCTATCTTAGTATTTTAGTATATCTTTTGTGTAGTTTAACTTCTACAATATAAAAGGTGGGAACAAAATCATGAACCAAAATAAATTAATGCATCAATACACCTTTTGATTTTCCATATTTGATATATTTGGAACTCTTAAATATCGAACAGCAGTCAAAGTTCCCGTACTGCTTTGATTGGCCTGTTTGCATTTCTGTAGCCTGCAGCGTTATGATTTCCATGTGAAAGCCTCGCTGAGAACCAGGGGCAGGAGGGTCAACTGCCAAGTGTAAAACAACCAGGAATTCACGCTCCACGTCAATTCCTTTTGGTCCCTGGCAGCTTTCTGTTCTGCTTACAAATTCCTGTGAATAGTCATTAACCTGCGCTTCCACGTCAATATACAGCGCCACTCACTGACGATTATCTCAGTTTTCATGCAGTGTATAGATAAGTGGTTTTCAAAGTGGGATCCAGGGGCGCTCAGGGGTCCTTGAAGGGCCCCGACAAAATGTGAAATAGTTTTATTTTATTCTAATTTAATTCACTAGAAACTGCTCTGATACAACAAAGATAGTGATTATTTTAACATGAATGGACTATTTCTTCATTTTCACCACTTTAAATCTGTTTGTCAATGTGCAGATAGGACATGGAAACAACAACAATAATATTTAACATAAATAAAAGACTTTGAAAATCAGGGCTCCTCGAGTAAAATCACTTTTAATGGGGGTTTGTGGCTTAATGAAACCTGGGGGTGCTGAACATGAAAAACTTTGGAAAAAAAAAACACCCTGCAATTAATTAATATGCCTTTAGATTTTGAATATCAGAGTTGATGCTCTCAAGTAAACACTGCAGTATTGATTTGACAGTTTATTTATTTGCCCCTTTAGGAGCCTGATAAGGTCAGAAAAGAAACACGGATCCATGGATGAAAACACCCACTCCTACTTCCAAGCATTTACTTAGTGCGCTACCTGATAACACAGACTACAACTCTTGCGGTGCAGCAAAATTTGGAGAAATACAAGTGAAGTTGTATTGGAGGCTATCTGATGAGTGGACTGCCCGCGGACGTCCACACTCGATTAGTGTCAGTTCAATGACATCAGCCAATGTGATGTCTCAGACGTGGGCCAGCTGTTAGCGAGCCATTTCTCCCCCACCACCGCTTAGATTTGATGCCATAACTTTGTTAGTGGGCACAGACAGTGGAAAGAAGTTTCTGGGAAGCACTTCACATCTCCATGTGTCTTTTTCTCCCAGCCAGGTCCTTTGCCTCAAGGTGAAGCCGCCGACTTCTAAATCACAGTATTAGTGATTAGCAAAAAGTTCGAGGGGCACTGGCAGGACCCAAAGCCCAAACCAATAACTCTCAAGATCGAATTCAGTGTTTGTCTAGGAGGTGCTGTAAAATGTCCTCTCCATTTTTCAATTTACACATTAATATCTTTAAAAAGGTTACGGGACTCGTGTGGCATTGACATCTTGTTCAGCGGGTGCTAAGAAGGTTGTCAAATCTACTCATACACTTCCACTGTGGTTATTTGAAACAGTGTGATATCCGTAGTTAGTGCCTCATTTTTATTTTTTATTTTTGTCTTGCATCCAAAGCATTTCAGAAAGCAGTTGTGGAAGAAGAGGGAGATATTACAGCTGTCAACAAAACAACATGAGGTGTAAATCTTGCCAGAGGGAGAATACACACTTATCTTTCCAGTAATATACTGAATAATATATTACACATGGGAGACCAGGATGTATATAAGGATTACTCACCATACTGAAAAACTTCTTCTTCCACTTTTCTTCTTGGAAGAATACTTTTCTAACACATCTGAGAATGGCGATGGCAACATCTTTAAATTTAGAATGTGCTTGTTGCGAATGACGCCCCCTGAACGTGCGATGAACACTAATTAACAACCTTTCAATTTGAGACAGTGCCAGTCTCCTGCCTCTTTGCACATTGCATCCCCTTGTTGCTCCCGTGGTGGTGGGTGGAGCGGAGGACTGAAAGAGGGCTTTTTTTTCCCTCCTTCGTTCCCTCTCTAAGGTGTTGATTTCTGCACTTTTTTTTTCTGAGAGTGTAAAACCTTCTGTTTACCTCCTCTCTCATCTCCATAAGGTTCCAGATAAGCTGTATGCTTTCATTGTCAGAATCGCTCCAACTCTCTTGGAAAGTTTGAACACACTTGTTTTTCCTCTGCACTTTACAAATGTGTAGAGAACCTCTTCAGGTGTGGTGTGTGCACTGCAAATTGTTTGGCCAAAAAAAAAAAAAAAATGTTGACGGGGGATTTTTTTTATGCCTTGGGTCAAATTGTTAATTAAATTGACTCACTTTGTGTACATGCCCAGAAGGGGAGTTTTACATTATCCCTTTTGCTATTTCAAGGAAAAACACCTCTGATCGTTGTGATATACCCAAGTTGGCTAACTCACAGCGAGGCCTTGAACTCATTCAATACTTTTCCATTTTTTGATCTATTTTACACCACAGCACCACAGGCTTTCAAACAAACAAGTACCATAGGGACACCTGAAGAGAAAAAAGAGAGGTCAGTCAGGCTTCTTCTCTAGCTATTTACCTAATGCTTAAAAAAGATAGACTATTTGTGCTTTTTGACATTTCTTTGATTGTACTCCTCAGGCCGTATTATATATAATTTTTTTTGCTTCGCGTTAGGTTTAAGCATTTCTACCTTAGAGGCTGAGGTTGTATGCTGTGCTGACAAATGAACTATTTGCAAAATGATCGAACTGTTGCTGTTATTTCAAATCACTCATGCTATGATGTGTCTTTGCAAAATGCTCAGTGAGAGAAAAAAATAAAAAAAATAAAATAAAATCATCCAGCAACATTTTCCTCTAGCAATGAACATTAATGTATGAGTGGCCATGACATGGAAAGCCTACGATGTAACAAAAGAAGTTGCCGTAATAACCTCAGCAGCCTAATGTTCTGTAGCCCTCCTACAGACAACAATGGCGAATTTATGCTTTCATTACCCTCGCCAAGGAGGTGGCAGAGGTTATGTGATTGACCTCTCTGTCTGTCTGTGAGCAAGATATCTCAAAAAGTTGTCAACAGAGTTACATGAAACTTTGTAGAAAGGTTGGTCCGGTGTCAAGGAAGAGTTGATTATGTTTTCCCACCAGTTGGCTGAAAGATACAACAAGGACGAAGAGAAGCGCAACTACGACCGTGTTGCTATTGGCCTCATTCACTTCAGCTACATATTTGTTAAATGACGTCATGCGAAGGATAAGATGCACGAGTGCCATAGATTCCCGTTTTAAAACTCTGCTATAAAATGACATACAGGTCCCACTTTTGTAATTTCAGAGCCCTTATTAACAGACCCCAAATGCATTTAATCACTGTGGTTTTCATGATGTAAAATAAAATGGATCCGTCTAGTTGCTGCACACGTAACACAACCAGTGACGGTGGTTCAACAGATTTTGACGCATGTGTGTAAGAGCCAACCAGCTGATGGAACAGAGATGCACTGTACTTTTGGATGAAGGCAAATAATGCATCTGCTTTCCCATTATTACTGCATTTAGTTAGAGTTTACCCCACAGTCACACTTGTGAAGCAGTGTTAAAGGGGGAAGGAGATTTTTGGCAATTTCATATGATAAACTGTGGCTTGAAAACTACCGCTGTCCTCATTTAAATGAAGGAAAATAGGAAGGAAATAGTTTATTTTTCAGGGCTCTTAACTGTTTTTTGGAGATGTTTATTCATTATTAGCAAACCACTGGCTGGTGATTGGCTCATAGTATTAGTGGCCCCCCTCCTAGGCATTAACAATAGTTGTTACCTACAGGGTTGGTAAAATATGGATGGACAGATACAAATTTAAGATTCTAAATGATTGGTTTAGGCTGCAAAAAATAAAAATGGGGCCAATTCTGATTGGCTTGTTTTTGGGTTTTTTTATGCTAGTGACATTGTTTGCTGCAGAGAACCTGGGCCACATTCAGCCCCGGCCAAACGCAGCACAACGTTTACTTAAACATAGTGCACTGAGCAGCCTCATGCAGCTTGCAAAGTCTTGTTTGTGTTGCCAACAATGGCGGCTGAGAAGGCCAATCTCTGCAACCTATATATGTCACTAGTGATTACGCAACACATCCACCAAACAGGGGCGAACATGCTTGAAAGCTTGTTGTAAAACGTTGCACATCATGTGGAGGAAATGTACTGTTCGAGCTGGGAACCGCACTTAAACATTTTCAAATTGGACGTGCCCCTAGTGAAACAGGGGCACCACACCACCATCTTTAAACATAATCTAACATCCCTGACTGCAACATCCATTATTTACAAAAACAGGGAAAAAACAGTTTTCTTGATTATCAACACATATTAACGCTGGGAAATTCGGTTAAGCTTAATCTTTGTATTTGCTTCAAATTCTTAACTCGTGTGATTTCATACATTACACACACAGCAGTCTGAAATGAACATAATGCGACACATTATGCAAGACTTCACGAAGACTGCCTCAGCTCAGTAGCTCTCATCAGCATAAGTATGGCAGTCCATGACAAAAGTTGATTAAAGATAATGGATACTGTAATACTGATGAAGGTGCCAAAGAATTTTAATCAAAGCCATTATCCCCGTATTAACTGTGTTAATACAGAAGTCTAAAGCAAACAACTAGAAGACTACCACACATGAATATTGCACTGCTGCTTAACCACCACTGGGTTTTGAGTCCCTGGGCCGCCTGCGCTGCATTTCTAAGGCTTGTGAAGATCTAACTCCTGAGCCTCAGAGGCGTATTATTCACAGAGAACTGGGGCCTACTACCATAGCCGTAACACTCCCTTATCCAACACTCACTTTAAAGGTCTACTCATAGTGCGCTCTCCCTTTCCTCCCGCTCACTTTACTCTCATATTCCTTCTCCCATCCCTCCCTTTTTCCCCCTCTGGTGCTTCATCTTATCCTGACTCTTTCCTCTCCGTTTCTCTTTGCCATGCACTCTGACTCTCTCTTTTAAACCAAACACACCACCCCCTGCCATTGATTCTGCATTTGTCCACCCCTGTAATGGCACTTTGGGATATAAGCTCGCCGTTTTCACACGAGGACTTACATCCGACTGAAGTGGCTTGTTATTTTAGCTTGGGCTCATTTTATGTTTAAATTGATCATGCTCGCTAAAGTCCAAAGGGGTATCGACCGCGCCTCTTATCCATCATGCATACTTTTGGCTTCCCTGTGCTGTGATTCTCTAAACAGGCTACTCTATAACTAAATGCCTCTCAATCATGGCATTGTTATTCCCTGATTAAATTCCAGAGTAAAAACAAAAAGACAAGTCACTCAAGCTCTATTAATAAGATTGAGTATCCATGTTTAACGCAATCTAATGGATGTGTGAAATAAGCCCCAGCTATTAATGTTTAATGTATAATTGAATGTTCTACATGGTCAAACTTGTTTACCGGCATAATTGATGCCTCTGATTTCCCATTTGCCTGCGATACAAGAAGGGATGTAGATTGTCGATTAGTAGTGGGCAGAGACAGAGAGAGGGAGAAAGAAAGAGAGAGAGAGAGAGACAAAGAGAGAGAGAGAGAAAGCACCCAAAGCACCCGCCCTCTGCAGTTAAGGGTGGTGAGGTCCATCTACAAATGATGAAGTAATTACTGCACAAGATAGCGCACTCGTTTGATGTTTTACCAAAAGCTTGCATCAGACCTTATGTTGCAAGCACCAGCTGCTGTCCAAACTCTGAAAAACGGTAACAACACAACCAAACAAAGTAATAATATTAAAGAAGAATAACAATGATAATAATTATGTGGGTAAAAAATAGAGTTCTGGGTCAAGAAAATGCTGCATCTTCATTCCTGACATTTATTATGCGCTCCAAATTTTTTTGTTTCACAGCATAGACTCTGACACAAAACTTAAAAAGGAATTTTTTTCCTGAGGGTGCCCAGCCAACGCCACCCTTTTCTTTTTTTCTCCCATTTCATCTGTTGGGGCTTGGTTTGCGTGTTTACCTGGGAAGAACAGCAGGGTGTGACTGAGGTAGAGAGTGCAGTCTCATGGTCCAGTGAACAGTCGACACAGCATAGTCTCCAGAGTGAGCCCTCCTGCTTTCACTCTCTCTCTGTCTGTCTTTCTGTCTGTCTTTCTTGCCCCGTCTATATACAGCTTTCCTTTATCTTTGCACTTCACTCTTTCATGCTTTCCCCCCCTGCCTACTCTCTCTCCCCTCCTCTCTCTCCTCCTCCCGGCCACTCCCATCAGTGAGCCTAGGAAATCAATAATCAATGTGCAGGGCCTGCCAAAGACAACTCACCTGTAATGCTGTTTACAGTGACTGGACAATGGCCAAGCCTTGATCAACACCCTTGTTAATGCTCACACACACAGATGCATACTGTACGCTTGTTGGCTCGGCAGCCCTCAAAACCGAGGGACACTTTTCCCTTCCCTCCGCCGTTTCCTTTCCCCTCCTCTCACGCTCGCTCCATCCCGCCTGCTTAACTGTGCTGCCTTCGAGTCATTTAGATTTCTCCCAGGTGGTTCAAATTTAGTTTGAACTTACAGGCGGGTTTAAGCTGATGAATAGCTTTTATTGAACATGAATAAATTTAGGGATTGAGATTAGTCAGCTCCTTCTCTCTGATGATCTGAGTCCGCCAGAGGATGTGCTCAGCATTAAAAACTGCACCGAAGGAAACAAAAATGTGCACAGCTTCTATTGAGAGGAGGGGAAGGAGGAAAAAGGGAGGGGAGGGGGCGCATTCTGTGTGAGCCAGTGGTTGAGGCTCATGTAAGCCTGCTTATGAAAATATCGCCGCATATAACGATTATCTGAATGTCTAGTTGAAAAAATATAGACACATTAATGATAATAGCCTGTTTGTGATGACTCAGATATCCCGAAGGATTTAAGCACAATGCACCTGAACCACCACCTCTAATCCAGTTACCCTCTCATGTTGCAGTTCAAAATCACCCTTAGGAAACAAATCTGACAGTGTCAACAGTCTCACGCCCACTGCTCTCCATCTCTCACACTTGCGCCGGGTTATTGGCGATGTTAATCTAACCCCTTTAGAGTCCATAAACTATCCCTATTATTTATCCTCTTTAAAATTAAAGCCACTGACACCAGATATCCCCCAAAGTGAGCGCCATCACCGCCATTGACCTTCCCATTCCTCAAGCAGGCACCGGCCCGCGCACTGATCGATCCCGCTGATGGCCTCGGCGCTAATCTTCCGAGGGACCAGCAGGAGGTGACGGTATTTCACTGTTCAATCTGATGCAATTACCCTCAAAATGAACACATTTAGGATAGCAGCTGACCTTCCAGTGGAGGAAGGTGGATGGGCGGGACATGCATGCGTGCGCACGTGTGTGTGTGTGTGTGTAGGTGTGTGTGTGTGTGTGTGTGCGTGCGTGCGTCGGTTATTTATGAGTTGAGGGGCATCATAAACAAAACGCATCCCACTGAAGGTGTCAAAGATAAGTAAACACCGGTGGGCCATGGCTGTTTATAATGAAGCTCTTGTGACTCGAAAGACATGATACTTCACCAGGATAAAGGAATAGTTCAAAGAAATCACACTTTGTCCTGGTGTAGTGTATTTACTGCCCAAGAACACAGAAAAACTGTATTCCTCTCGGCTCCCCGAATTTGTGGATAGATACATTTTGCTGGTGTTCTTCAGCAGGAAATACTTCCCAACAAAGCTCTTCATCCTTGAGCACTGTGGATTACGACATGCATCTGTGTCACTGTTTTTGGCATAAGCTGTTGCTATTGAACTTTTCACCTGAATTTTTGACGGTTTGAGCTCCACAAACAAATACCCATCTTGCTTCATTGTTTCAGGCTACCAGAGGTCAGGGAAAATCACAGCAAAGTGGAAACCTCACCAAATCAAACAGGAACTACCTGCCTTTTTAGTTTGCCCACCTCCACCAAGCCCACCTCTGAGTGGTGACATCATGTGCCACCAAAGACCAGGAACCCCACTTTTCACCATTAGATGTCTGACCTCACAGAGAGTGACTAGTGAATAATATAGATTGTTTAACCCCTTACAAACTTGCTGTTTAACATTTTTATTATGTGGATGCATTTGCTGCTGAACATTATTTGTGATCTTTGGGAAGAATCCTCCAGATTTTTTCAAAACATGAAACACTCACATCACGAAACCAAATGCCCTCAGGGAAGATTATCACAGCAGTTACAAGCAAAAGTCTGTGATGGGATCACATGCTCTAAATGTAATTACTGTAATTAGTGTAATTACTCTGGATTTAAGCCGTGGTAATTAGAGTAGATACGATTCTCTACCTACATGTTAACAGTGATAACAGCGCTGTTTGACTTAGGCCTTGCCTTTGCCATGGGCAGAGCAGAGCAGCCTGTGAAAGATGAGTCTTTGAAGACAGAACCAATGGAGCGCGGCCAGACGCCAGCATCACTTCCCTTTCAAGTATTTCGCAACAGATTTCACAAAGCATCCCTAAGACATCCCTCTGAGCTATTGTCTTATAAACGTCCTTAAAAAAATGAAAAAAACAAAAACAAAAACAAAACCACAATAGTACTAACAGCACTGAGCAAAATCAATAATCAGCAATAAGGGAATACAACTGCATTGTGAGAGTATTGTAATGAGATCTGGGACAAGCAATAGTTTTATTTGGGGATATTACTATGGCCATTATTAAACTGACAATGAAACAACATTTTGAGAGCCTCTCACTTCCTTAGATAGATAGATAGATAGATAGTTTTAAATTGATGGACTGAACAATGATGACTGTTGGGGTGGGGTTTAACAGCAGGACACATTTTTCAAAAGTAAAACCAATCGGTCATCAGCTAGAGAGAGACAGTTTTATTCAGTGGGAGGGGTGTCATTATCAAAAAATGTGACGTTTTTATTGGTTGAACGTTTTGTCTCACATCTACCGGTTGAGCATGACTGAAGATAAACTGGTTGTAGAAGCAACGGATGCAGATGTAAGGTGTAGAGGCATTGACTACGTTTACATGCACACCATATTCCGGTTCGGGTCAATATTCCGGTTAAGGTAATTGCGCTGCGGTAACTGGAATATTCTGTTTACATGTTACTTGGCATATTCCCATGTTTCGGCGTATTCCACTCTCTTACGTAATGCGACACTCAGCCACAGGGGGCAGCAGTACGCGTACAGGCGTCTGGTCTGCCAGAAATACAAACATTTTCTGTGTTTATTTCTGTGTTTTCTCTCATCGATATACTCCATGATATTGAAGTCTTTGATTAGCTGAAGGCAGACTGCAGTCTCCTGGCTCTTGCTGCTGTTTGCCATGTCGTTCTCCCCGCTTGCAGTAACCATAGCAACAAAGGCGCCCCAGGATTCCTTGCGAATCGAGCATGCGCAGACGTAACTGAATATTCCGGTACGGGGCATTTTCCGACTAAGGTGTTTACATGGCACGATATTCCGGTTGGAACAGGCATGTGCCAGGGGTTTTATTTGGAATTCTCTCCAACTGGAATATGACCTTAATCGGGTTCAGTGCGTGTTTACATGACTCGTGCGCAACCGGAATATTGCGGATATTCCGAATAATACAGAAATATGGTGTGCATGTAAACGTGCTCACTGAGACTTAGATATAAGAATACAAAAATCTAAAAGTTGCGACTTCTTTGTCATTTATTGTTGAATAGGGGAATATTCTGAGAGGGACTATTGGGACTAAAACAAATTGAAACAGTCATTTATTATTTCATTGTGACATTGAAAGCATGTCATATTCCGCCTGTGATCAGTGTCCATCTGTAAATATTTGACATAATCTAGGATATTTTATTTAAAACCAATTGAGAAATTGGCTTCAGAGTGTATTGCATTGCTCAAAGACACATCAGCAGGGAAGAAGCTGGCTCACAAAGGGAACTGAACCCGTGTTATTCCCGATAGACAGTCTTTCTATCCATTGTTAGACCTCGCCTCTTACATACGATAACATTTCCACAGCGTGACAGGTGACACACCATTCAGTTGCTAACTTTGCACTCACTTTCATCAACCTGCCTCTCCCCGCGACTCATTTGGGAGCAAGCTCCATGCAAGACTACACGACCGACCACGGTTAGATGGGCATCTGCCTTTCCAGATGCACTACAGCGGCCTGCTGCTGGAAAGCTAAAGGGACAGCGACAAGCACTTAGCTGGTCCCTCAGCAACCAGTCCCATTTCCTTCCCCTTATCTAAAGTGACAAGAGGAGTCTTCCAGCCCTCCTATGCCTAAGGCTCAGCCTGCATTATCTCCCAATGTACCAGCACCAGTAGCTATCTTGTGTCCCTGATTCCCCCTCTCCTAAAAATATGCTAAAAAGGATGATGGCAATGCTAGAAATTCAGGAGTGCGAGCAAGCAATGCTGCTGCTGTTGGGATGTTTTTCAAACCACAGATCATATCACACGATGATGGACTTGGAGCCAGGGAGCAGAGAGCATGCAGAGATCAGTGCATGTCCATTTTCCAGTATCATATGCCGTGCGCTGCATTCCTCCTCCCACCAAACGGCTGTAAGCAACCGACACGATAAAGAGTGTGCGGAGAATGCAAAGCGACAAAACATGAACTAAAGCAGACACCCTAATGAGATATTGATTGCACACACTGATGTTTACACTTTTGCCTGTCTAATACTCTCCAAGTCCAACATAAGCAATTGACCATCTGCTCAAGCACATTCGGAGCTCAGCTGTGCAGCCTGGATACATCTGATGTTTGAATGAAAGTTATACAAGTTCTGATCCTGAATGTGTTCATGATAACTCAAACACATAACATACTCGCCATACTTTAATGTAGTCACAATGCACAAAATACATCAAAACAATAAAAAAAACAAACAAAAGGCATTTCATCATTTTTTAAGCTGTTTAAACAATATTTAATGACCTCCCCATCGCACATACACACAAGAAGATTGTACATTCCTTTCGCATACTCACACTACATAAATTGCACCAAAACAAAAAACATGAAAATGCATGATTTTGAGCTGTTTTGACAATTGTGAAGGCTCAAAGGCAACAAGTAGAAAAACAGTTTCTTCTTGAGAGACAAGGCTGAGAAAACCACAGCAATTATATCTTAGCTTCCTTATTTCTTACAGCTAAGCACCAGCCAGACCCATTTTTCTATGCTCAATTAAAATGTGTATTAATTGTGAAAAAGCCCCAGGGAATCCAGTCATTTAGATAGCATTCATTAGCTGTAGCTTATAGCTAGCAAATGCAAAACAAAACAACAACAAAAAAAAAGACTGAAACAAATTTTTGTTCTAAACAACAAAGGAGTGTTCACCACTTAGCTCTCCATTGTTTGTGTGATGGCCCCACTGCCTAAAGTAAGGGCTGAGAGCTCCCATCTAATGAACCTGGGAAGCTACTCTTGGTACAGAATCAATAGTGACGAGCCCCTTTAAAGCTCTCAACTTTGAGCCTTTGATGCCCGTGAATACATTACCGCTGCTAACTAGGGCTCCAGTCCAGGCAATAAGCATGCAACTCACTCTGCAGGCTCCATTTGCCCCGTCCCCACACAAACTCGCACCACCGCTATTACTATTACAGTGTACACCACAACTGTAGTCCGCTAGATGCTTTATTTGTCACCCTAAACACTCCCACTTAGGAAATGTATTCGATGTTACACGATTATTATGGGTTGGCAGTGCATCTGTAGACTCGGTATGACAGTAGTCATAAAGCAAAAAGCTGCTGGTGAAGGTCTGACACGTTTCTATGCTCCAGGAATTCTCAACACTCCCACCACCGCACGTCCCGCTCGGCCTGTAACCCCTCAAAAATCACACTACACACACTCACAAGCTCAATGGAGTTTTCCCCTCTCATTCAGACCAGCTTTGCCCATTGATGTTCGAGGGATTACAGTGGTGATTGTTATGCTGTCTCTGGGAAAATGCAGATACTGAATGGTGTTTGCGTTTTGGGTTTGTGCGTGACTGTGAGTGCATTAATGTGTCTATGTGGGCACGCGTGTTTACAAAAATGTAAAGGAGTGATGGTTTGCCTCTGAATGGCTTTGGCCCAGTGAATTGCACAAAGGCATCAAAGCAGACATGAATAAAAGATAGAAAAACCTACACTCTGGCATACAGTATTCCCCCTTTTGGTACTGTGCAACACAAACAGACAAACTGCTCCAACCATCAAGAGCAACTGATTTTATTATTTGGCTTTAACTGTGTGTGCAGCTCTCGTATGTACATCAAGCACTCCTTTAACACATAGTGCATTGTAGCTACATCACTGTCACTCACCGGGGTGTAATCATAGATGAAGAGCCTGGCTCGTTAAGTTGAAATTTTTCCACTTTCTTTGTAGATATAAATTGCAAATGCATGGAATTAAGTGTGAAGGAAATAGGTCGGATTCTCATCTCGCTGTCGTCCATTAGCTAATTGGCAGCATTGTACATGCGGCCAGCCGGAAAAAAAAAAATGAAAAAAGTAAGAAAAGAAAAAGAGGAAACAGTCATCTTCAGAGTGTGATAGTGTTCATGAAACAAACTCTGAATAAGACAAGCTGCCACTAAAGGGACAATTCCCACGCGCCTCCTTTCACATTTTAGCTTTAACTTGATGTGATGTTTTAAATGGTAAAGTGAAACACTTCTGTGCACAAAAGGATGGTAATTTTAGCCACATAATGACAGAGGAGTCTGAAACTGGCATCTATGAATGAAAATAGGTATTTGAATTAAATATGTGGCACGCCTACACACTCATTTAGCATAGTCACAAAGATATGCGACATCCGCAGATGATCTATGACACCGTGCTCTGTCGGATGGGTAAAAGTTTGTGTCTGTATGCATATGTGATTTACATGTAACCACTTGCAGTTGTGTAGGCTGCAAGGCGATGTGTATTTTAAGTGATGTATGCCTCTCGTGGCCTGTTGATCTGTTGATTGCATAAAGGGATGCTTGTCCCCTGGCAGTGATATGTGTGAGATTACGTCTGTGCTGCAGAGCCCTTAAGTGTGAGAGCATTATACGTGTTGGATTCTCATGTGGGAGGACAGAGCCGCTGAAAGCTATTTATACAGATTATAACTGTGGATAAGGTAGAGAAAGGGGGATATGTGTAAGACTGAGTGGTGTGACAACGACAGTAGCTCTCGGTTCCATAGCTTTATCTGGGGAAAAAAATAAATAAATTAAAAGTTAAGAATCCATGGTATGTACTTTGCTCCTGGGAGGCTTGTGACTTAGACACCAGCCCATGTTTAAAATATCTCAACCTCAGCAACACAATACATGAATATTAAGTACAGAGCAGATGTGGATATTCAAGTCCTGGACACTGTGCAGAGAGATACTGTAGGGGGATTATTCATCAAGATGAAAAATCTTCAAGATGGAAATCTACTTCACACTTTGCACTCCACAACTTTCCCTAAAGGTTCAACGATGTTTATTTCTGGTGATTTGGGAGACCGCCTTAGGTGTCTGAAACCATCCTCGTATCTGTGAAACTACTTTGTTTAGAAGTGTCTACAGCATATTGAAATATCAAGAGTGAACCACTGGGTGCTGTCTTGATTTTCCTGTAAAATCGTTGCTCCTATTTCTCCTACGGCCCTTTACAAACATGCAGATCAATCATCAGATCTTGCATCTCCCAGAGGATTGCTGTCCATGCAGGTCGTGTGTAAAAGTTGGGCTTCTCTAAATGTAAACCCCTTTGAATGTAGAGGAAGAAAAAGTGTGAAAATGACCCGTTGTACAATTAGATTTTTCATTTGCTCGGAGCTCCTACATCAGGTCCTAGGTCTTTATGCGTTGGCCTTGGAGATGTAGTGTTTCTGTAACTCTGCTACAGTATAAATACAAGCTTTGTGCAGCTCACAATGTAGTAGTATTGAGACTGTGTTATAGAGGTGTTGACTAAAGTCTGACGTAATTTCTGAGGTTTTTTGTGTCTAGCAACCATCCTGTTAAATGTCCATTTATCTATCTTTTGTATGTTGTCATGATTCCTAAGACTTGTTGTCCTTGCCAAATTTGATACTTTTGCTTTTTTCCTGTTTGAAACTCTTGCCAAACTCTTGCCTCATGTTGCTTTGAAACTTCAAACTACAAAAGTGGTGACTGTCAGATCTGTTTGAAGGCTGACATATACCGCCTTTTAGCATTCAGCTGATGACCTGCCTGTGTAACTGTCATTATAGTGATTTTGGTATGTATATATGTAAAGTTAAAGTGGTTAAGTTGAAATATTGAGCTAAATACATTGCCATCGATGAGGTTTTAAATGTGACAGTATGTATTGAATTATTCAGCATTACAATTTGTTTGTGTGCGTCCTTGTTTGCATATCTCCACGGAGCTATCACAACCCTCATTTCATTGTTACATTTCTTATTATACCAGATCAACAATATAACTGTGAAATGAGAATGTAATAGAAGCGAAAGCTATTATCGTCTGTAAACAAAAGTTTGAACTCATCAGTGATTCTGATGGTGATCATTGGAGCAATTACCTTAACTGGAGTCTCTTATGCTCGATGGGGAGAATTAAGCATCTCCTTTTCAGTTTTTGTCTAAACCGGTCAGTGTGCCAGTATTGGTTACAGCATTCCCTGTCATTTTGCTCATAGACAGTGGCATTGTAAATCGGCAATTACAGAATGTCAGTGATCAGAGCAGAAATTGTGTTTGTCACAGGCTGGCAAAATACAGATGGGTTGCACAGAAACATGTGGCTCCCTTGTGTGTTCAGGCATGGCCTTTCAAAGCATATTTAACTCAGCAACCCGCCAGTTTAGAAAATACATCAACCATGGAGTTCCTGAAGCTTTCTGTGTTAGATAACTGAATGTATATGCTTTTATTTTGGTGGTGTTTTTTTGTACCGCTAAAGGGAGATGACTACACTGAGGTTTTTTCCATCACTAATCACTCTCTTCACAAGTGTAAATGGTCATGCACACATCGAAAACAGGTGTCAGGTGCAACAGAGAAATGAACTGCAATTTATGCATATAAACTCGATTGTTCTAAAAAAGGGCTGAACCAAAAAAACAAAACAAAACAAAAATGATAGTAAACCTTTCTTGTAATTGCCCCAGTGTTCATATTCATATTAACAATTGTTTCCATAAAAATAATGACCATAATAATAGATTAGTGGGCCGGTAATGTGATTGTTTTAACGTGCACAAATGCTTTTGTAGTAACAACTGTGTATGAATATGCTATTTTGCCATAATGGACCAGTGTTATTCATCGTCAACTCCTACACATAAGATGGGTGACCTCAGTGGTCAAGTGTGGCTGCACTTTTCATGTCTGACCCAACGAAGCTCCATCAGATTCAAAATATTGTCTATTTAATCTGTTAATTAAAGGCGATTGGAGTGATTTTCAGATTTTCTGGCCACTCTTAAATTATAATCACTCCTCTCATCCACATAAAGCGCTGATGAGCTTATAAATTTTCACTCAGAAAATGACTTTACGTGACAATTTCAAATGTCAGTCACTGCTCCATCTGTGGCGTAGACATACAGAGGGAGAGACTTTATAAGCCCTCTCTGCATCTGTTCTGCACTGGCACTACAGCATTTTCCAAACATGTCTGCCTGAGCACGAAGTGGGTCCTAAACATCTGTAAAAACCTGATATCTCAGATTCCAGTGAATGAATGCACTCTCTGCAGTTTGGAGTTTAATGCGGTTCACCTCTGAGAATTACTGCATGCATCCCTCAGATAATCAGTTCATATTTGAATATTTGAGAAAAATCACAACATATTTGCTAGTCACTTGAATTTACTAGTAACACTGGGTTTATTTGGAGGGGGTGTGGGGTGTATGTTTGAATGCAAAAAAGTACACAAGGATATTTATTGATTAAACAGTGAGATTACGCTTCATTTTAAGGCATTGCTTCATCTAAAGGCTTGGCTGAAAGTCCCCGATGCCTCTCGTGATAACACTCCAACTGTCTCAGAACACACTGCTCTTTTTCAATAGCAAACACTTCTTTCTCTCCCTCCAGCTCAGGGAATAACATGTTCTCTGCCATGAAAAGGGTACTTAGAGCAGTTTGGTTTTTGTTTCGTTTGTTGGAGGACACTTGCCGGAGGAAAGGCGAGTATTATAGAACCATCTGTTACGGTTCATCTCCCTCCCGTAACTTCCCGTCACCTATTGTTCTGTAGAAGTACACGTAAATACCACATATGCCCCCAACCTGCTCCAGCCTTGATGTCTCCACCATGGCCAATTTGTCCTTTCAGTCTCGTGGTTTCCAGAGGCTGTTGCAAGCCACATCCCTGGTTTTGCCAGCTTGCGGCTCTGCAAATAATGTAAATAAAAAGGGGGGGGTGCACAGCACTGGCGCCGAGTGGGGTATCTTCACGGGCCCAGTGCAGTAAAATACTGTAAATAATACTTTCACACATGCTGAATCACCCAGAACTGCCTCCAACACTCGCTTCACTAGCACCTGGAAAAAAACTCGCTAGACACACTCACTCACACACACACACACACACATATATACACAAACACACACACACACACATGTACACTGGAAAGAACAGTACTAGCACAATCAGCAAAGCCATTTTTAATGAGCCTCTTCCCCCTTTCCCCATCCATCAGAATGGAATGAGGACAGCACTCAGCGACCAAGGGGAGGGGAGCTGGGAGAATGGGGGCACACAGCAGAAGGAAAGAGTATTCATTAAGGACACTGAAGTGGGGGAGAAATGGAGAGAGAGAGAGAGAGAGAGAGAGAGAGAGAGAGAGAAAGAACCTGAGGTATCACCCCCCTCCTCCTCTGTCAGCCACCTAATCAACAAGCCAAAGTTATGCTGGTCGGAGTGTTTGTTATTCAGTCTAATCCCTCATCGTGCTATTTCATCAGGTTTGGCATTTGGCTATCAGCATTAATTAGACATTTGAACGGACCCGCGTTAATAACTGACGCTTAGTTGATAATGAGAAACGGTTTCTGCACGGCTGTATCCTCTCACCATCGCGCTCCCCTTTGTGAGCGATGATACCTCTGCGCTTGAGACACTGCGTGGCGTTCACCTGCGCCAGATTTCATTTATTGATGATTCAGGATGTTTTTAGTGCCAGTGGCGATAATGTATTGTCTGCTCTTTGGGAGATAAGTGTGTTGTGGCGAGATAGTTTGGACTTGTTCGGAATGTCTCTCCTTGTCTCTTCCTTCTCTATTTTTATCTCCGCTCCATTCTCAGTTGTTTTTTTTTCTGCAGCTCTATCGCTTTTCTTTTTCTTCCCACCTTACTCTTTCCTCTCCTTAGTACCCTTGCCTATTCTCACACATTCTCTCTCTTTCTATCTCACCTGTCTTTCTAGATTTTTTTCTCACGCTTCCCAGAGGAGAGAAGAATCCCTATCTCTCTTTTGCACATTCTCTTCACTTCTATGTTCTGTCTCCTCCCTCCCACCCTCCTTCTAACCCTCCCGCCTCCATCCGAATCGACGCCAGGTGAACGGCCCTCGCTCTAATATCCATTCACACTGTTTTCCCTCTTCCTCTCTGTCTGCTTCTGTCTCTCCATACCACTTTCAGGTAACACCCCTTCACTCTGATATTTCGTCATCCGTCCTTTCTGTGCTGCGAGACACTTTGTCTCACCTACCTCCCTCCCCTCCACACTTCCTCCCTTCTCTGTCTCTCCCTTCTCCTTCACTCCCACTGTTTTTTCTTTCTCTTCCAACATGCTTTCAGAGAGTGCTGCGTGTGAGGCAGTGCCCTTCACTGTGTTTCATGTCTCAGATCAGCAAGGAGTTGCAGGTGGAGGACGCAGTGCCCTTGACCTCGCCTATGCTGCTTTGCCGTGTACTGCTGTCAGTTATCTACCTGATGTATCTCCGGCTATATGGGTCTGTGCCCACAAGGGCGTTTTTTTTTCCCCCAGCTGAACACAGTGGATGCTTTTCCAAAAATGCCCAGCTGAGAACGCTCGAGAGCATTTGGAAACAGGTTTTTTTTTAGCTGATGTTTTTTTAGTTGCTTTGATACAAAAAGTAAGGCAAAGTAATAGTTTATGTATCTGCTGCAAGTGCATAAATTTGCAGGCTTGTAAACAAATATTGCATGCAAAAATGTTGGCATAAAGTCAGCCTTGACAAATCGCAATTTCTTTGGACCCCTGGTTTCACTGGATGAAGAGACTTTTTGGGTTTCTCATTCCCCTTCTGGCCGCCCTGTAGAACAATTTCCCCAAAGACAGCGTGATTTGCAAAATAAAGAGCTCTCAGAGGCAACATTCAATCACACTTTTAAAGAGACCTATACAAAGCATCGGTATGATTAACAAGTTGTGCTTCCCTGTTCAAATTTGGATGGACAACTTGACAGACCAATGAGAAGAAGGTGGGTGGGTCTTATTAGCTCTCCAAAATAATCAGGGACCTTCTTCTAGGCTTTTTAATCCTGAGAACAAGGTAAACGCAAGAGAGGTCGGGCCCTCTGGTCAATGTTGGCTTAAGATTAAGATTTTGTGGGTGAGAAAGCCTCATGTCGAGTACAATTGCTTGGTTCTGGAGCTCATATGATGTTCAGATACTCATACGATGTTTTCTCATTGCTCTGAACTTGTAAGATACAGCTGCCGGCGTCTGGTACTCATCGCCGAAAAACCTTTATTTATAGGAGAGCATAAACTGATGGCAATCCAAGCACAAACAATGAAAAATAATAAAATGAACAATGAAAACTTCAGGTAAAAAAAAATGTTTTACTGGAGCCGCTAAGAGCCCCAAACATTATGCTTTCATTCTCTTTATCCATCCGTTTTGCCGTTCTCTCCCTTCCCTCATCCTGTATTCAGTGATTTTGTTTACTTCCCCTCACTTCCCTTTTCCCTTACATCACTTTATCTTTCCTCTTTCCTCTCCCTCCCATCTCTCTCTCCCTTTAAAGCTTAATCCTTATAGGAGAAGGCGAGTTGACTAAGAACACGTTCTTATTTACAGCAACAGCCTTGGGGAGTAGTTGTAGGGGGAGAGGGAGGGTTATACACATTTACACATTCACATATGGGAGCTGCCCAGCTCTGCTCTACACTCTGTACGTTTGGCCACTAAGGAGCTCTAAGGAGTTTCAGTGCCTTGCTTAAGGGCGTTTCATCAACGCTTGAAAAAGGAAGGGAGAACTCTTCTCTGTCGAACTTCCTCCACCCATATTTTCACAGCCGGTCTGGAGATTCAACCCACTTTCCGCCTCTCGTTCTACTTTCCCCTCTATTCAACCCTCCCCTCCTTTCCTTCCAACACCTTCCCTCCCTGCCTGCTTCCCCAAGTCTGTTCCTCTCTTCCTCTGTCCCTGCTCTCCCTCTCCCTTCAATCTATTTCTCCCTCTGCTCTTCCCATCTGTCCCTCGCTGTCACACATCAGGAGCGTGTCACCGAGGATTCAGAATATGTCAGAGCGCGGAAACAGTGTCTGCTTATTATGAGCGTTATTGAGCCCTCCCTCGTCTCCGTGTTTGTCTGTTTCCGCCTCGTTCTTCCTCTCCATGACCACGATGCCTTCCTCCAACCCCCTTTCTCCCGCTGTAAATGGCTGATTACGCTTTTGAGTTATTCCATCAGGTTTTATTTTTTATCGTAATGATTCTTTCACGGCGCAGAGCTGAAAATTGAGGCAGTCACAGATCCCCAGCGTGGCAGAGCCTTTATCTTTTACCTCTCAAATCCCAGAAGCTCCCCGAGTCCTCTCCTTGGAGAGTCAGCACCAAAAGCCAAACCTCTCGGTCGATTTACCGGGCAGCCAAGTCGTCATTATTTTGTGCATAGTGCCATGATCTTACCATCATTAAAATTCGCCCCTTACATAACAAGCAAGGGCATATTCAATATCTCTTCCTGAGAAGAAGGGCAAAATGCATGCACACGAACACACGCGCACACGCATGCACAGTGGTATCCTTATTTATTGATGCAGTTTCACATATTTGCTTTCCTCTCTTTTTTGGAAGAGCTGATGTTTCAAAAGGAATGAATGCTCAATAAACACTAGCCATGTGTGAAATATTCAAATGGTGCCCTATTTACAAAGGCTGGAGAGTTTCTCTCTCCCACTGCCGTCACATGTTTGTTATGTGATATAAAAAGGGAGGCAGCGGCAACTCCAGAGACCTCATTCGCACACATTATGCGCCAAGTGGAATCTCTTTACCGCAAGTGTAAACACATTAGTTTGCTGCCTTGAAATACACTCAAAGTGTAGTCAATTGTCAAGGTTTGGGCAAAAGATATGTCATAACTTAATTTACAAAGGGTGGCGGACTGTGCTTGTGTGTGTGAATGCATGTGTGTGTGAGTGTGTGTGCGCCTTTCTCTGAGAGGGATAGGATGTTTTGGGGAGAGGGGTTCACAAAGGTTTGTGTGTATTTATGTAAAAGCTTGTGTGCGTACACACCTGTGTGCAAAGGAGCGCGTCTGTGTGTGTATTTTCGACCGAGCTGCCAGACGGCTGCTATCTTCGCGAGTCAGATGGGGAGGGAGGCTGGCGCGGGCAGGCCGATCGTTTGAAGTGCTCCTCTCTCCCGGAAGTTCGATCCGCCCCGAGGATATTTGTCATGTTGTTCCACCTTTCTGATTCCCGTCTGGTGGTGGTGGGAAGAAGGATATTTGTTCTTATTTGCTGCCGACGTCTCAATACACACAGTGTGTGTAGCAGACCGGTAAAGGTAACTAACAAATTTGTCTGGCCTTGCTGTGAAATCTCCCCTCCTCCCTTTTCCCTGGTTTGGGACAGAAGTGGGCCAAGCAGTTGATCTAGCCCAAGTGATGACAGGACATACTTTATCATCTATCTACCCCAACTGGCTATAATCTGGAATGCTCTGCCTTTTGCCAAATCGCTCTCTCTCTTTGTTTCTCTTTAGCTTATCTCAATCTGTCTCCATGTCTCGCTTTCTTGTCCCTTTTCTTTTGCGCTCTCTACAGATCTTCATTGCCCTCCTTTTGAAAACTGATCTCTCCTTGTATCTCTCTTTCTCCTTGATCTCCTCATCTCCACTGCTTCTCCCTCTTGACACGCCTTGATTTTCCTCCCTCACTTTACCTCACCCAGCTGTTTCTCTCTCTCCTCCAACCTAGGCCAAGCCCGTATCATAGGGGGGAGGGCTCTTGTCATTGTCTCTGAATGGAAACCCCTTTCTTTCATTGGTTAATTAAGGCCACTCTCTCTCACATTATTAACATGGCTCCCCTGAGACCCATCCAGTCCTCGGGCCAGTAAGAGAGAGTGAGAACAAGAGGGGAGGAGACAGAGGGAGAATGAACGAGAGACACAGGTGACAGGAGAGAGGGCAGGAGAGAGAGAAGCATATTGTGCAGTACAGAGAGCCTCAAGAGTGATTCAGCTATTGCTACTCATCCCCTCCTTTTTGCAAGAGGGCTCATGTCATAAGTATTTTAAGTGCTCTCCATTCCATTGTTCTCCTTTAATCCTGTTAGATAACTCCCTTCCTCCCTCCTCCTTCTGCCTCTATCTTTCTATTTCTCTCCTTTCCTCCTCCGCTCCCTGCTGCCCACTCAGCAAACGGCGAGTCTTATGCTGTCCACCACAAGAAAAGGGTAGAGTGTGCCTAAACAAGGAAGAAAAAGGAGTGAGAGCAAGGGAGAGCGCAGGCGAGGGGGGGATGACAAAGATGTGTCGGTACCGGTAGGTGTTGGAGAAATCTGCTGGCTGGTGCAGGCTCATTTGTTATGTGGAGGGATGAGCATGGACGCGAGCCAAGACGGTGGAGAGTGAGTTGTGAAGCTAAGCTTGCTCACAGTCTGTAGTTAAGATGCACTCAGAAAGGCAAAGGTTTGGACTTTGGTTTGATCTTCAATGAATGCGGTGCTGCAGGTGTGCTGCACACGTGGGGCTCCATTTTAATGTGTGCAAGCCCTGTCACACACAGAAACATAAAACAACATGTGTGCATACCCAAAAGCACATATACTTCTTGTGCAGTTCCACCATTTTCCAATGCAGTTATCCAGCCTCAGCGCACACACACGCACACACACATAAACACAAGCACACATACACACAACTTACAGAATGAATGAGTGCTCTGACACCCAAGTGCATTCAGTAGCCTAAAAACAGAGCCTCTATCTTTTTCCTCATTCCCCACATCTCACAGTGTCTGATGATAAGAGGTTTGGATCACACAGGATTCACGCTTGTATGCCAAGCAATAGGTGATGCAACGTGTCAAACCTGCCCTGTAACCACTCCACAAAACCAGCAGCACTCCATCAACCTCACTGGAGCTGGCTCGCCACTGGTTTGCTTTGCGCGAAATATATTTCCCACAAGCCCCCAACCCTGACCCATCATTTACATGAGGACAATTACAAATGAGGCGGTTGTAAAGCAGGAAACCTGGCACTGTAGTTCTTTGCCGAGACGAGGTAGCCACTTAGCACAGGTGAGGTGGGGCAGGCACATTCCTGTAGCTCCTGAGACACGAAAGTGGGTCACAGCAGTGGAGAAAGGCTTTGCTAGAACAATAGCACAGACTAGTGGTGCACAGCGGGAACTACATCGAAGCAGTTGCTGGCATATCTGAGGTGTGTGCGGTGAATTTGTGAATGTCTCTGGGATGGACTATTTCAGTCAAATTGGATAACCCTCGTTTCAAGCATCATTTGAAAGAGGAGAATCCTTTGATGGATGGTCAGTGCAACTAAGCAGCTCCATCATTCAAGCCTATTCAAACAACTATTACCTGCTCATCCCTACCCGTACCTCCCACTGTACTTATAGATTCCACTCTTCCTCTCACTGCCAAAGAAATTAATTCAAGAGGAAGAAGGAGGTAGGAGGGGCAGGCACTTGTGCTGAGAAGAATTTGCATGACCCAAAAATGCCCTGCCTCTCCTCCGACTCCATAAATCAAAGGGATGGAGAGAATCCCCCGACGCCTCCATTCTTTGTCCTCAAAGGTGATAAATTGATCCCCGGTTGGCTAATAAGCAGAGGCACAGGGCGGCCCAAACTTCCTCAAGATTTATGCGGCGACAAGTGGATTTATATTGGAGGAAATGTGAGCGATCTCAAGAACAAAATCTATTTGCTTTTTTCAGCCACCCAGCACTCATGAGAATTGAGAGTGGGAACTCCATGGGGGAACCAGGGGGGCGGGGACAATAGAGGACAATGGGTATAGAGTATATGTCATGAGGGGAAAACTGTGAAATAAGAGTGATGGAATTATTTGG
Source organism: Myripristis jacobus (assembly GCA_900302555.1). Taxonomy (NCBI): domain Eukaryota; kingdom Metazoa; phylum Chordata; class Actinopteri; order Holocentriformes; family Holocentridae; genus Myripristis; species Myripristis jacobus. Next base: position 41,117 of record OMLB01004339.1, read on the forward strand.
TTCCTTGATGGATGTGCATATGTTTCCAATAACAAAGCATCTAAATCAATGCAGCCAATCGCATTCTCTTTGTTGGGTCCTGATTCAATACCATTTCGAGTTGATTTTGTTGCCTGACTTTGCCCCCCTTTCATTATATCAGATCTGAAAAAAGAGCTGATCGCTGAAAATCAATATGATGGACACCTAAGTGTGTTTAGATTTGTCAGCGGCCTCTCCAAGTGAAGGGAGGCAGGGCCATGGAAAGCAATCTTAACAGCTTGCAGCCTTTGCCAGACATGAGAGAAACCTTTTAAGGCAACTCAACCAGTCATCCTAATGACGCGAGGTGATACGGTGACAGGAAAAGCGGTCTTTTAAGAAGATGATCAATGCTATCATCTTCTGCAAAGCTGACTGGAAAAGCGAGAGAAGATATGGGCGTAGTGTTTCCTAAGAGCCCCAAAGGCAGATGGGAGCTACCCTCCTTTTCTTTCTCTTCCTCTCGCCTTCTCTTTATCTAATTCTTCCACTTTAGCCTTAATGTGTTTTCCCTCTCCTTGTCCTTCCTCAGTGCATCTTCCTGTATCATACTCAGTTTCAGCATCTCACTCTGTCTCCTGCTCTTTCTCACACTCCCTCCTCGTTCCGTACGTACCTCCTCTCTGTTTGTCTCCGTCTAGCATCCTATATCTCACACGCCTGCCTCTGCACTGACAGCAAACTTATCCTGTTGTGTTGATGAGACACTGATGATTAACATTATGCATGCCGAGCAGATTATGATAGCCTTTGGGGATGAGCAGTTTCAGCATGATGGAAAGTTTCACTGTGATGGAAAACTCTGCTGATAGAAGGCCTTTGATTGTAGAAAGGGGGGAGGTACAAAAGTCATGTCTAAGTAAAGTCTCTTATCCCTCCTTTGCCACCATCATAACACCATCCCTTTGACACCATCACAACACTACCCCACATCCTTCATTGACTGATCCTCCCTGCTTTTCTGTCTGACTTACATTCCTTCGTTATTACTCTCATCAGCGCTGGGATGGCTTGTTGATGGGAAATCAAGATGCTGAGGGATAGAAAAGGAACTGATAAGGAGAAGGGAGAGAGAGGGATGCAAATTGCCAATGATTGAGAGAGCAGGCGAGAGAGGAAGATGACTGAACACATTGGCAGGGAGAAGGTATGAGTCATTTTGCCTCAAACTAACAAGTCATATTTGTGTGCGAGGGAGAAAAAAACAGGGATTTACTTGCAAAAATTTAAGGAGGCACCTTAATCAAACTATCAGCAATTACACAAAGGAAGAGGAGGGAAGCACCAACATATGTCTAATTGTGTCAGATTTTACATTAACATCGAATAGAGTTTCCAGATCCAAAACACACACAGCTAAGTCACACTGCCTGCTCCATGCACTCAGCTGATTTTCCTGAATTTTGTATCTTTGACGCTTAGATCGGCACGTTTCTCACAGAGTGCTCACGTGGCAAATGTCAACATCAAACCGACTATTACAAACCGATGCAAATGTCTCATCACACCTCCCACCTAAAACGTATCTGTTTTTTGGGGGTTTTTTTAGGTTGCATGACGCAAATGCTGAATGAAACAGCAGCGTCTTCATCAACATCCCCTTAACAGATATATGATGCACTAACTAATTCCATCTGCGTCTGGCAGTAACACCACCCTGTGCCGCTGAGCCAGCTGTGGGTGCAGACAGAGCGAGAGCGGGGCGAGGGAAAGGGAACGGGAGGCAAAAGGCAGATCACTTCCCAAGTGCTCATTTTTAGCTGGCGTGTTTGGGCACAGCGCACCACAGAGCTGACGAGCTGAGCACTGAGTTTTTGACACAATGGTGTCAAACCCAGGACTGTGATGTTCAGCACACACAAGTGAAAAGCATCGCACCTGCTGGCAACACGCAGACAGGCTGTTCCCAAGACTGCGTGGCAATTAGTGCATTTGGGAGTGCTGAGAATCCTAATGACACATTTGCCTTACATTGTTTCATTACAGAAGCTTTTAGGAATGTGGCATATGGAGCGTGTTGGTATTGTCTCAAACAAAAGTGATCTATTTGAGCCAATAGTGATCTGTTTGAGGATGAGTATTTAATAATGATAAATAGATTTACTAAAGCGACTTGTAGCCTGTACGTACTGTAGAAGTAATGCTTTTTGTCTGGTATTCAAGCTGTCTTGCAAAAATGAACTAACCCTTGTTGTATACCCCGCACTCCACAGTCCATTTCCTGGGCTGTTTGCTCAAGCCTGACAGTGCCATAATTTCTGTGCCTTGTCAGCAATGAACTGTGCAGTAAATTATCTCATTTATGACTTGGTGTGATCTTTGTAGCGTTCAGTCAAAGAAAAAAAAAAATCTTGGATTCTGTGGGGGTTTTTTTCTGACTGCTCTCACTTGACCGGTCTTTTGTACGTGAGTGTATGGATAAGTAATATCTTCACCTCCTCCTCAACATACTGGTGGTTTTATGAGCAGAGCTGGTGTCTCTATTGCTTACTGTTGCTGGGGAGGTCATAAATGGACGATTTATGTCTCAGGTGCAGCCAGGAATGCTGATGCTACTGTCAGAGAGCAGAGATACTGCCTAGTTTGACTCATATCTAATGGATACTGTAAAATCCGCGACTATACATCCTAACTCATGCACCTTTTACGCTCACACAGAGACCATATTTGAAAGGGTTAACATATCTGGCATTTAGAGATGGTTCAATTTGCCCTTTGTGACAGTAAAAGCAGGCTCCAGTCTTTCAGAATCTTACATCACACTTCAAGTCTAATTTGAGGTCTAAGTGCACCAAGTGTGCCGTCAGCACCAAAGTTTAATCGTCATAGTGAGAAATGGGAACACTTCATTAACTCTCACTCCATTCCTGTAGTGTCTGCTCTTGTGGCAAGTATGACTCAACACAAACACATGACTTGCAACATGATCACAATGTGATAAACACACCGGTGCTCATTAACACACCAGCTAATATGACAATACATGGAATGCTGCACCATCTTCACACCTGCTTTGTCTGCACCACTTGTCGGGACTTCTCAGCCACCAGTGTTAAGTTATGGGCATTTTAATTGCTATAGACAGCGGTCCATTAGCATAGCTTCTTGGGTGGCCACGACCATGTTTCTCTAAATCATTAAGCTAATTATACAAGCTAATTAATCAGTATGCTTGGAGTGGGCCGCGTGAGCAGACGCCGCTTTTTGTTGGCTCGCATAATGAAAGGAGTCCATTTTTAGATGGGGAAACTGAAGAAGGGGAGGGAGAAAGAAACTTTGATCTCAAAAGTAAACAGATGATTTTTGCATATCAAGTGCTTCGGCAAAGTTTAAAAAAAAATAAATAAATAAAAAACTGAAGATAGGATTGCAAATGCAAAAAGTCAAGCTAGATGCGCATTAACTAAATGTGTAATTCTTTGAAGATGCACAACATCGGGTGGGGGCGATAAATACAAGAGGGATGGTGAATTGGTGCCACAGTGTCGAACTCTCATTTATCTGTCATTGTCACAACAGAGGAGCACAACTGCGCCGTCTGTCAATCATTTGAGTTGCAGCGACAACAAAGTTTGAGGCTACTGTTTTCAAGAATGCGCTCCTGCTCTGTTGTTGAGCGATAACCTGGGTCGTGGCAATTTGTGAAGCAAACAGGGAAACTGTTTGTGTGTGCTTGTTTGTACGTATATGTGTGTGTACATGTGTGCAAGAATGAAGAGGACCCCTCTGCTCCTTGCGAATCATCTCAAGTCCCTTGTCTCCCTATTATCTTACAGCCATCAATTCAAACACAGCAGTTAGCAAAATCAATTAAGGCTCTGGGTATGCATATGTCTGTGTGTGTATTTGCATCGCCGCGTGTTTGTGTATCACTATGTGTGTGTGTGTTGCGCAGATATTCATGCTTTCTTGCACACAACTAAGGGTGTGCGTGGGAAGGAGTCAGACTGTCAGAAATTATTACTTACAAGCAGACATGACCACACATCCTGCTTTGTGGTCTTCAGTGTGTGTGGAAACATTGTCAGCAGCATCCATGTAGGCGTCTATTTTTGTAGGCGTCTATTTTTAGCAGCTCTCATTATGCAAAGTGGTAAACCATCTCCTCAAGAAGCATATGAGGCATGATCATGAACGCATCAGAACTGTCCTGATGCTGTAATAATGCATAATGGCTACATGTGAAGGACGGCACGTCTGATCGCCTCACGTCTCGTTGGAAAACAAACTTCGCGTTGAACCGCAGCGGTGGCGTTTTTCTGCGCTCTGTGAATGGCTGGTGCTGATTGGGTGATGATACAACACTCTTGATCGTAACACATTATGACCCCTCTCCCTCCCTCTCTCTCCCTCCCTCTCCATCCCTCCCTCCCTCCAGGGAAATTCTGAGGAGTTCTCTTCTTTCATCACTCTGGTCCGAGGCAGCAATCGCAAATTTACTATTCCAAGCGGGTAAGATCCACATTCTATTTCCAGACAAATTGTGTTATTTAAAATGTATACACTCCATCTATGACATTCACTCGTAACCATAATCCTGTTTGCCATGTTCAAATGTCAATGCACTCACTAAATCAATGAAATAATAATGTCAATCTGTAGAAATCAAATCAAGGATCAAGCGACTGAATATGGTTACAATGGACTTGTTGTCAAATGGCTGCATGTGATGCATTGTCCAGTCATACTGTAGTATATTGATTTCTAAGCGCTATGACTTTTATTCTGTGATATGAAAAAATGAGTAGAGTCCTCTGCATTCTTTAGCCTGGCAAACCCAATATTTTTTTCCATCTCAGGTTACATTTCATGCTCAGGTGAAACTTCACTTGAGTGTTCTACAAATTCCAGGGAAAGTTTTTTCTCTCCTTTTTCACCCGTTGCAATTAGGTTGCTGTCCCATACACATTTCAGAGATCAGGATGACTCTCTCCTATGCTTGCATTTCCTGTAGGTGTTCAAAGAAAACATACTGATGAAGCTGTTTGGCAATTGCACTGGATGGCAACTTTGCCGCTTAATTGGTTGAGAGAAATCTTGCAGTGTCTGTACAGCCTAAGCATAATGATACACATAAAGCATGCTAATGGTGCCCCCTGGAGTACAGGAATCTCTACTGCTGCTTTTAGAGGACATCATTTTTCACAGTCATTTCTGAAGATGCAGCATCCACTCGCAGCATTTATGCCCTGGACTGGAAGGCCATTTTAGGACAACGTGCAGGCTTCAGCACACATAAATAGCTCTGTGCTTGAGTGCGCGCACACACACACACACACACACACACACACACACACATACACACACACACAAGAGACTTCCTGAGAATAATGAGCAGGGAGTTTGCTAGTTGACCCACATGCAAAAATCATCATGTTATGTGCATCAACCAGCATCATCTGTCCACATACAGAAATATAACATTGCCACTGGGAGCTTTTGGTAGAAGTGTTTGGCTCGGCAAACGTAGATCACTTATATGGCACTTAATGCTGTACTTGCATGCTTGCGTGACTATAAGCACCAGGAATGCTCAACTACACTGCAATGAATCATTGTGAACAAATAAATAAACAAACTGCTGCTACAAGTGATACTACTATCATCTTTATTATTAGTTATCATTATTATGTTCTGCTTGGGATAATTAAAAGTCTATAGCATTATTCATAGAAAACCTCATGGCGGCAGGCATTTTCCCTGTTCATAAATAGGGATTACACTGCTTCAGTTTTATTGCTTGCTCTATTTTGGCACCCACCGCCTGTTTCTGAGCATTTGCATGTTCCGAAAGCAATTCATAAACGCCCACCACTGCGCAAAAAATACCTCTTTTTCTGGCAAGGGTTAGGGTTAGGGTTATCTATACTATGTTTTAAAAAATCCTTTAATAGACCAACTTTCTCAAAGAGTTCTGTTTTGTAAGTACTATCCATAGAAATAGGCGTTACTTACAAATTGCACTGACATGATGTCTACTCTTAATATTCTAAGTTCTGTAGAGGAGAACTTTTTCACATAGACTAATCTAATTTGTGATCCATCGTGCTTCCATATGCATGTGGATGATCAAGGAGTGTCTAGTTTCTCTATGGACAAAAAAAATGTCTCAGTCAAATGTCTCTGCAGCACTCGACACCTCCACAGTCACCACAGCAGCTCAATAAATCACCTCAAAATACCATGCCACACATTTTGCACTACACTTTGCCGTTAAAGGCACATACAGACTTTATGTGTGCCTGACACAAGTTGCCCTCTCCTCAGTGTGCAGATCAGTGAGCAGTGCTATGGTTTCCCCCAGAGGACTTGCTGGTGCAGTGGTAATCGGTGTGTTTGCGTGCCTGCAAGTTCTTGTTCTGCAGGCAGGGCCCAGCATATGCCGGAGCTAAACATCTCTCTGCATGTCCATAGAATTTCCAGTGAACTTATCAAATGCGCTGGCGAGGAAAGTTTTGCACTGTGCTATTTTGAGATCAAATTATAGCGGAGCCCTTTTTCTCCTCCTCCATAACACCTTCCTCGCTCAGTATCTTGCTTCGGGGAGATGGCCCTTGCTTATATTCCTTACTGGCAGTCTCGAATAGATTCCCAAGTGTGTTAAATGGATAAGCGTAAAAAAGCTAGGAGGCAGTGATGCTTAACAGTGCATTTCACTCATACGATGCCCCCTGTCCCCTGTGGCTTTTGCTTTGAAAATTTGTGAAAATTTGTCAGAGGTTCAGGTGGCGAGGTGATTTGAATTAAAGATGACAGCTACAAATGTAGCCTCAGTAGACAACAGTTAAGCACAGATATGTGAGTTAGAATGACTTGGTATCTTAAATATTGTAATTGTCAGTGGCACTGCTGCGGCTGCTACTGCGTAGTCTTTACATGTTATTGCCCTGTTCAAAAACCATTAAGGCATTACACTTCAGTAGACTCTGCAACTATTTTTAAAATAGCAAGGTGTTAGCTTTTAAAGCCACTTAAATCAGTGTTTGTTTTAGTGCACTTTGCCAAAGACAGTGTGTAGGTGCCCTACTCCTGTCAGGTGGAGTTGTTTTATTTGAGGCAGAATTCACAGCAGTAGCAGGTGACCTGGTTTAGAGTCCAGTAGGCAAAAAACTTTTCCAAAGACTGTGTCCCACAAATGCTGACAACACATATTGTAACCTGCATCAAGTAATGTCTGAAAACATGCCCTCTTTGGACAATACTGAAAATGGGTAATTGCAATATCAAAATAAAGCATGATATTTTTTGGTATCACTCCCATCCCCTCAAATGAATTGCACATGAATTAAAATTGTAATTTGTATGTATGCTACACTATATGGACAAAAGTATTGCACCACCTACTCATCACACCTACAAGAGCTTTTACGACATCCCATCCTAAAACCATAGGCATTAATATGGAGTTGGCCCCCCCTTTGCAGCTAGAACAGCTTCCACTCCTTTGGGAAGGCTTTCTACAAAAATTTTGAGTGTGACCTCACAAATGCTCCTCTGGATGAATGGGCAAAAGTTCCCACTGACAGACACTAATGTTGGACAAGAGGGTCTGGCCAGACAAGTTCTTTCACACCAAACTCAGCCAGCCATGCCTTTATGGAGCTTGCTTTGTGCACTGAAGCACAGTCATGCTGGACCTGAAAAGGGCCTTCCCCAAATGGTTCCCACAAAGTTGGAAGCAGAGAATTGTCCAGATTTTCTTGGTGAGCTGAAGCATTAAGATTTCCCTTCACTGGAACTAAGAGGCTGAGGCCAAACCCAGAAAAACAAGCCCATAGCATTATCCCTCTTTCACCAAACTTTACAGTTGGGACAATGCAGTCAGGCAGGTAACGTTCTCCTGGCATTCGCCAAACCCAGACTCGTCCATCAGACCGCCAGAGAGAGAAGTGTGATTGGTCACTCCACTGAACATGTTTCCACCACTCCATATTCCAGTGGCAGCGTGCTTTACACCACTCTATCTGACACTTGGCATTATGCTGGGTGATGTAAGGCTTTCATGCGGCTGCTCGGTCATGGAAACCCATGCCATGAAGCTCCCAGTACACAGTTTTTGTGCTGATGTTAATGCCAGAGGAGGTTTGGAGCTCTGCAGTTATTGAGTCAGCAGAGCATTGGCCACTTTTATGCACAATGGGCCTCAGCACTCAGCAACCCCACTCCGTAACTTAAGTCACAAACGGACTTGTTGCAACGGTGGCATCATATTACATTACTATTACAGGACCATGCTCAGATTTAGTGAGCTTTTTAGAACGAGCAATTCTTTCACAAGTGTTTGTACAGGCAGACTGCATGGCTAGCTGCTTGATTTTTACACCTTTGGCAATGGGACTGACTGAAACTCCTGAATTCAGTGATTAAGATGTGTGTCTCAATACTTTGGTCCATATAACGTATCTGTGCCTCTGTTCAACTGCTATATGGGCAACTTGCCACTTAACTGTAGGGCCATTTTTATCAAACTGACGCTGAATAATAAGTGTGTAGTAAAAAAAGAAAAAAGAAAATACTACATATTGCCCTGGATATAAAAATATGTGTTATCGGATTCAGGGCCAAGCCTGCTCTCTTGTTACCAGTAGGATGCAGTGTGGAAAAAAATACAAAGTGCCTCAAACCACAGAGCACTAATACTGTGTGAGTCTATACTGCTTCATGTGTTTTTTGCAGTGCTGGAATATACTTGTTTATTTTGATCTTCTTTATGTAGTCCTAAAGAGAATCTGGTCATCTGGTTAAGGGAGGCTTTGACATGTACAGATATTCTGGGGATCAAGACTAGGCCTTTTGGTCAAGAGATGACCTGCTGCTTCCCCCAAGGATGACAACACATTTGATATGACAACTAATATATCTCCATGTTTCTTGAATTTGACATATTTGCCCATGGAATACATCCAGGATGATTCAAAACACCTTTGCATGTTATGGCTAGTGTGTGTGTGTGTGTGTGTGTGTGTGCATGTGTTGGGGGTCTTGCCAAGCATGGCGGCTATGATTTATTATGCTGCTTGAGGGGACTTGTACTTTCATGAGGTCAGCTGTGTAACATGGCAGTCAGGCACAGCACACCACACTCTTTGGCCCTGCTGGCAATAAGAAAGCCTGCCAAAACTCCTAAAACATATTCCAGCATGCACACAATCAGGTATACAGTCAAGTATATATTCACACACACTCAGGCACACACGCATAATGTATACGCACGCATGCAATAGAGTTCTGTAATCCAGACTTTATACTGCCTCACCTGCACAGGATGCAAACAGTATGCAAATGCTCAAAAGCTATTCCAAAGACACGTCAGATTTAGGCTTGTCTTTTAATGTCTTGTGAGAGGTTAACTCATGCAAATACACCTTCAGCATTCGAAACAGGTAAGGATATGTTCTAATGACACTGAGGAGGTGACTCAGAGATGCTTAGTGTAGTCTTTCGGTTCGATCTTGTGTGAATACTTTGAGCGAGGACCTCACTGACGGATAAAATCGATGCAGTCTTGTTATGACTTTACCAACAATGGTGTGCACAAGTAAGAAAATAATAATAAGTTATGCTGAGCTTAACATTCAGATTCACTGTGCATTTGTACTGCAAGCAATGCAAGTCTATCATTTTTTCTTGAGCAGAGATTTGAGGCAGTGCTGACAATGGTCACCTCATTTGACTGTCAAGAAAAAGCAGCTGGCACTATTTCTGACATTATACTGCAGAATCATACATTATTGTTGCTACACTGTATGTCCTGTCTATCAGTGACATACTTGTACTAGAATTAGCAATCCGCTAGCTCAAAGTGGCCATTTACAGCAGCATAGTAATGTAGTGGCTTGTGGTGAGGTGGCAAGGTTACAGCATACAAGTTTGGTCGATGCTGTCTGTGCTGTTTACACTCACCAACCAGTCTGTTCCACGGTGTTCTGTACAACATCAAAAAAAGAAAGAATCACACAGAAACAGGCTGGTTGCTTGAAAAGTACACTACATCATAGCAAAAAGAAGAGGAAAATGAATAAATCAAACACTACATATTTGCTTGTGTTCCCTCATTTAAGTATCCTTCTGCCTACTCTCTGCCACAATAGTAAGCAACAGTGCACTGTCAAAAATACTCCCTGAAAGACATACAAATATTAGCGATACATTCATCCTCTGCTTTCCTCTGCTTGCAAATGATGGATTAAGCTTCTCAGGCGAGCAGTGTGTCGCCCCTAGTTGATTTTGATGCTGTTTTCACCAGAATGGGAGAGACTCCAGTGGTACAAACATGAGGCATCAGAAATGCACGGTTCACTAGTGTGACCCAAAGTTGGCAAAGAGCCAAAAGCAATTTTCATACCAATGTTGTGCTGTCAGGCTAAATTGTCACAGTATGTTTTTTTAAAAGTCTATTCTTTAACAACTATATGCTTTTTTTGTCATTACATGTTATACTGGTGACAATGCACTTAAACCTTGTTTGCAAATATTGTAAATAGATATGAATTGATATGTGAATAGGTATGTTTGTCACATGTACTGAGATGAGACCCTGTTTCAGCTAACTCTTATCATCTTATCTCCCAGGTGGGGGCAAAGGGGGCAGTGCATTTAAGTGGTGTGTCGGCGAGGTTAAACTGCAGCGTTGGGCACAATGTTGGCACCTGCATGAACCCAAAAGTGGAGCCTCATTTCTTGGTAAGTGGGACTGTTACTGTCAGCTTGTACAAATTAGGCAGCATGTTAGAGCCTGTTTTCTCAGACAAAATGTTCCATATCACACTTTGTGGTGACAGATATGTTTTACTTTATATTATTCATGGTCAAGAAAAAATGACCCTAATTGCAGTACAAGTGGCAGCTTATTTTCTTCGAAACTGACGGAGCTTTCAATGTGAGAAAAAGGCTGCTATTATAAGTGGACAACCTGTGTGAGTCACATTTACTTTCATGACACATTTGAATGCCATTTTCAAAGAAAAGCACGGTATATGTGTCGTACAGGATTGATAATCCAAAGCACATTTGTTGTTCTAACACCAAAATCTATCAAGTCACTGGTTTAGAGTCGATTTAACTGAACTGCGGTTGAGCTGCTGGTTTACTGTGTTTATCAAGGTTTCAGTAATAGCGCATTATGAATACTTTCATACTGAATATTTTCACATTAGCTCTAATTTTATTGATTATTCCCCTGTTTGGATTACTGGTGAGTCTGAAATTCAAATAGTTCAGATTTTACACAATACGCACAAGTAAAAGGGAAAAAAAAACCTAAAATCTGATGCCACAAGATAAAAAATGTGCTGTGTTGTATGTAATAAAACCCATACCCATACATTATTTACTGGCTTGTAACTAGGTATACACACTGTTTTATTACAGTTGCACCTCACTGGAAACACTTGGGAGCTGATGTTAAACAGCCTTATTTAAAAGCTCAGAGGATCATAATGTAGGGTAAAACTTATGCAAAACATAGCTGCAGGAGGCCATCAGTGGGGCTCAAAGCTACGGGGATAACAATTTGACTGTGAGGACATAGGCCAGATGAATCGTGACAGGAAAGTTGTACATCACAACAAATTGTGTGACAGTCGTGCAACTGCAGGTGAAATGTTGCCTCACATATTGCCATTTGGAAAAATGACAGTTTGTCCCGAGGGTCATGCGATTCAGCATGACCAAATGTGGCCCAGCATATTTTGGGGCCTCTTGGAAAAAGGTAGACTTATGTGAAGTTTGTGTGGTTATTAGGAAGCCGAGCCTCTCTGTCTGTCTGTGGGTCTTTGACATCATTTAGATTGTGTGTCAGACCTTGTTTAATAGTCAAAATTATCCAAATTCTGTGATGCAAAGATGATTTAGGCAGTTGAAATATACTGTGTGAAATCTGATGGTAAGTAAGGCAACTTTGTAATTTTAAAAACAGTTGCTGTTGCAGGTTTTGTCTGATGGTGGCACTAGGAGTTGTAACAAAAAAGGTCTGTCATCTTAAGCATAAATCTATGAGTTTGTTGCTCAAGCGTCAATGGTTTATGGGTTATGCTATCTTCATTTATGCAGTCTAGGAGTCCTTGTATAACATGCAGAATTTTGCTGCTACTCGATCAACTCTGCATGAGAAAATGTAAAACAGGTTTTCATTCCATCAAAAAACTTTGGAATAGCTGCCATGGCAGAAGTAAAAAACAGTATGTTGAATGGTTTCAGCTTGAGCCAAGTGATTCTGAACTTGAGGGTTCAGGAGAACCGGCCAAAGCTGCTTAAAAACAATAGGGCCTCAGCCCGGCGCCAACCCATAAATATGAAACTACTGTTGACCTACTTGTACAGTCTAATTTGCAGTTGAGATATTTTAATTATGTATATTAGGCAATTCCAATTATCGCTCACAGTATACTTGGTCTCACATCATCAGATACCGCATTTGTTCATTCCACCATTTTTGTTTATCTTGCCAGTTCACATAACTGAGGTTCAGATGAGGAATGATCTACAGGAAAGCAGTAGACCCTGCAGAGAAAATGGAATAATTAAGTTAATATTTGTGCTATGAAATGCTACCATGCTGGTTCTGTTGGATTTTTTTTTCATATTAATGTTAGAAAATTACATTTGATATTCCTTAATTAGTTATTTGCACACATTTAGAGTCATTTATAGTCAAGTGAAGTGGAATTTATAGCCAAATCACATTTTATGTAACTTCAAACTTCCAACAACATTGAAACAGTGAAAACAGCTTCAAGAATAACATTATAATTATATAAATGATTACAAGTAGTAAAACCCATGCAAAGTTTTGGTATCTCTGAGATTGGCTGGGAGTTTGCTCTGAGTGTAGCCTCCCCACCAGATATTGATTGTAGAGGCGATTCACAGCCAAAGTAGATATTTTAAAATTGGTGTAAAATGACCTCTTGAGCTTGTTAAAATTATTTATACATTTTGACCATTTTGTAGGAAGATCAGTTTTTTTAATAGATTAAATAGGGGGGAACCAACCGTTGAGAATCCACTTGAAGTGCTTACAGTCCAAAAAGTAAAAAGGAAGGTGTTAAATAATACCTGAACCAGTAAAAACCAATACAAAAACCCACAGTCTCACCCAGTTCTCAAGTAACTGTGCTGTTAGAACTAAACTCACATTTTGGGGAAACACTTTATAATAATGATCATTATTAAGTCATTTATCAGACATTAGTTAATGATGAACAAATCATGGCGTTAAACATGTAAATGATCAGTTAACACTGTGTTAACCTGTAAAACATATGTTGCAAGTCATTAGCATATTAGTTTATTATGACATGCTCATGAACAAATCATTAGTAAATGTTTACCTACGTAATTGTTGATATATTTTATGAATCAGGCCTGTCCCTCGCCTTTCATAAATAATGTCTAAATCATTTAAAAGCTATTTACAAGTGTTCTTGCATTTTGCATTTGTTGGTCTGATGTATCATGAATTGTTTACACTTTAGATTAGGGGATGCAAAAGCACTTGTAAATGACTTATAAATGATTCAGTAATACATTTACACATTATTTATAACAGATGAGGAACTGGCCACATTCATAACATTTATCTGCAATTCTTTAGGTAAATACTTACTCATGATTTGTTCATGAATGTCATAATTAACTAATCATCTGTAGAAGAATTACAATATATTTAATTAATCATTTACAAAGGTGTATTAATGTGTTGCTCATGACTTGTTCATCATTAACTAATGTCTTATGAATTACTTACTGTGCTAATGATCATTACTTAGTCATTCATAATATATCAAAAGTTCATTAAGCAATCATTTGCTACTGATTTATTCATGAACATGTCATACTAAACTAATCATCTACAGATGACTTACAACATATTTGTGATATGTTAATATAGTATTAACAACTCATTGACCAAGGTGTATCAATGTTTTGCTCATGATTTGTTCACTATTAACTGTTGTCTTTAAATAACTAATGAGTGTTGCAGACAACTTCATGGATTTTTTTCTCAAGGGAGAGGAGTTAGGCGATTAGGATTAGTCTGAAGTTGTTTGGGATAGATGAGTCCAGAGGGCTGTGCTATGGCGCAAGATTAACAGGTTAGCGAGGTGTGTTGAGTCGAAAGCCAGAGTTTGCCAAACTCTGTCAGGAAGTCGGCTCTCTTTTGACCCGGCTTCATCACCATGGTAACGTATGCTGCAAACATAACCTGCTCCAGACCAGGTTATGTTCAGAGGTTATGTTCAAAATCAGCTTTTGCTTCAAGTAATACGTCTACTAACACTTTAAATTTGAAACTGAATACCATCCACAAAATACACGAATAATAAGCCATAGCAACTGCACACCACTCTGCATTATATTTTCATGCTTGCTCCTTATTTGCTGCCAAGTTCATTTGAGGCTGCTGATACCACATCTCATAAAAATCAAAGTCTATCACTTATAGGCCTCCAAACTACAGTGATTTACATGTATCCTTCCTTGTGGCCACAGTAATAATTTTTGTACTCCTCATAGCTCCCCATAGCTCTCCATAAGGACAGTTTGTTCCTAGGTGGCTCACAATCTGCCCATTTTGTGCAGAAGAAGAGTCACATGTTGTAACGAACGCCCCTTTTAATGTGAACGTGCACAGAGTTCAGAGAAGAGAGCCGGGCTTCACAAATCCAGTTGATAACCACCGTGGTGATACCAGTTATCTCTACCTGGGGGTTTAGGTTTTGTCAAGCCAGCTCACACAAAGACAGCCTGGCTCTGCTGAACTTGCTTCGTAGTACAACCCTCTGGTTACTCTGATTTGAACAAAGCCCTTAACAAGTCCTACATGAGCTTGTTGTAAATGGGTTTAAGAGGCCTCCTGCTTATGTATACCAGAATCGACTGTAGACAGCGCAGCATCTGAGTGGCAGATAAAACAGTTAAAAGTGTATTTTTTGTTCAGATCGTTTATTCAGATATTAACTGTAAGGTGTGCTAGCTGAATGTGGCTCTTTAGGGAAATAGTTATGTAAAAATAGGGAAAAATATCTATGAAAACTGGTGGATGGAGGCTACTGACTTCCTATTGTTCTCTGTGTCACTGACTTTATTTTCTAGCTTGCAACTTGCAAACATAATATGATGATGAAGAATAACCAACCAGAGCAAAATTCAAGCATATGTGAATCAGATGTTTAGCGTGGAAGTGTGCAGTGTTTAACTATTGGCTGTGAAGTGGCACTCATGAGAGTCAGATATCTTGCTCTTTCAGTGTTTCCCAAGTGATTCACTGATGAATGGTGATCAGAGGACATAATGGCTCTCGTAACATCTCACATCTCAAAGGCGCAGTCCCACAGTATTAGTCTTGACAGATGCTCGTAGATTAGGTGTTTCTCCTCAGCATCATTATCACCCCACACATATGCTGAACTCACTCACTGGTACATGTACTATGGTCGTAAAGTGGCTTACATCTTCTACCATACCACTGCAATCTATTCAAAGCAATCCGATGTTTCATTTCTGCATTTTTTCAAATGATTTCACAAAATTTCCCAATGAAAAGCAATGACATGGCAAGGGAACATCTCCCCCCATTCCTACCACCTCTCTTCAGATGCCACCTTTATTTTTTAATGATATTTCAAAGCATCCACATTTTTTTTTTTTTTTTGTGAAGCCCCTCTTATGGGAGGAGAAAATAAATAAATGAATGAGTGCACCACCACAAACAAATATAGATGGAAAAGAGTGCTAATCAACAACAAACCAGACAAATAAGAAGCACAAACCCCTTTGAGAATCGGATATAGGACAAGATGGGAGAGGGTACAGCAGACAGAGTGAGACAGACTGACAGGAAACATTAGCAGGACAAGGACAGGCAAAAGAAACATGATAGATTAATGACTGTTGAGCATTCTTAAGTAAATAATGACACAGATGAGAAAATAATACTCTAAGTGTAGCAATAACAATCCCTGTTAGTATTGCAATCAAAATCTCCTCAGGTTTGCTCATTATTGCTACATAGGCCAGCCTAACATATTAAATAATTAAAGAAGTACACTTCATTTGCCGTCACTGGCATCAGGACCGCAAACATCATTCTGAGTAGACAGAATGGGATCATGGGACTATTTCATGGAACTGTTTCCCAGACATCAGTGAGCTGAGTCTGAAACACCAAAAGAAAGAAAATCCCTGCCCTGGGCCTGTGTGATGATGGGGCTGAGAAAATACATTCAGATATAAATATTGCACGGCGAGTGCATGGAGGGCTTTTTGGCCAATGAATTATTACAAAGTCTAGTGGCTCTACGCCAGCCTCGGAGTATATCTCACTCAGCTTCACCCTGCAACAAGCTGTGGCTGGGGAATTGCGGTTATACGCACCCCACAAATAACTACCAACGATACCCTTGGAATACATCACACTCGTCCCACACGTCACGCGCTTGCACATGAGCGAACTCGACAACAGCTGGTTAGCAGACA
This sequence comes from Myripristis jacobus, assembly GCA_900302555.1. Taxonomy (NCBI): domain Eukaryota; kingdom Metazoa; phylum Chordata; class Actinopteri; order Holocentriformes; family Holocentridae; genus Myripristis; species Myripristis jacobus. The sequence continues at coordinate 57,617 of OMLB01004339.1, forward strand.
CACACAAAGAGCCGAGCTGTTGTAAAAAAGCCTCCCCTGTTTAGATGTAAAATCTGCAATTGGAGAAATAAAGCCATTACAGATGCATTTCTTTTTTATTCTTGTCTATTTTCCTGTCACCGTCTCCGAGAATATGAATGGATGTAAAATAAGCCATTTTCGTCATATTTACTTACATTTGCATGAATACCTTCAGTATTTACTGGCATAGTGTGATGGTGTATTTCCTCCATGTGTGAGTGCTGTCAAGAGATGGAAGTACAAGAGAAAATGTTTATGTGAGCATTCATATCCTGTATGGTTTGATAGATGGTCTTCATCCCCCAACTGGGTAAACAGTGCCAGCTCCTTGTGGTCTCTGTTAGAAAGGCAAATCTGGATGAATGATGATGAGTCTATTCGCTCAACATCAGTAGAACAAGGTTGTGAAATTAGTCTGTCCTCTGCTGTTTCTGTTAAATCACTTTTCATTTGCATGAGATAATCATGTAACTCAGTGGAGCATGAAGTTAATGGTTAATACATCTGATTATACCAATACAATGAGAATAAAAGAAGATCAAAATAAGCATCTAAATGGAAAAGGACTTTTGCTCTGTGCGGTGCTTTGTCATACCAAAGAAATGTCGGGCAGGTTTGGTCTTTTGGTGATTAGCAAAAAAGCATAATCCCCAGACTGCTGACATATTTCTTTTGAAAACTGCCTGTCTGAAAAAGACAGATACACTTTGGAGAATGGATCAAATCTGTTTCATGTCAGATAGTAGCTTGTGGTGTCCCAGGGTGAATCTCCACTAAGCCACAAACAGACAGGATTAGAGATTGAAGTGCAGGCCGTAGTAGATCAGACAAATCGAAAAAAGAAGAACAATACAAAAAAATGATTAACAAAAAAATTCCCGATAACCCTCAAATCAACTTAAATACATACTCCTATACAGTATGCGTTCACTGCCTTGAGTCAGCATGGCTGTTCTGAGGATGTGTTGTGGTTTTGAAAATAATATGCAGCTCTAATTTGTTGCAATAAAACTGCTGATTTGTTAACATTGCTTCATTAAAGTGATTATAAGGAAACAAGCATGGAAAATTCATTTTATTTTCCCTGCAAAAGGAGCAATAATGGTGTGGTAGAGCTATAACACTGTGTGTGTTTAATGAAATGCATGGATTTGACTCAAGGCTGTATGAATGAGGTATTTAAGTCCGGTGCATATTTCATGACTGTTAACTGCAGACCGGCTGCTCATTAGTGCTGTGACAGGTAATGGTTCTGTTGCCTTTTGAAATGCATGATATCATCTCACTCTCACACATACTGTATATAGGCACGTGCATACACACGCACATGCACATATACTCACACACACACACACGCCAAAGGCACAAGATTAGTGCAGGGTGTTACTCATAGATATGACTACCTGAGTAATTAGTTTGTCTTTCCATGTTGGTGTGCAGGCATTTGTTGCCTTTGCACACATGCATGGGTTATGTAGTCCATTTAATTAAAATCTCTGTGTTTAATCAAATTGCAAAAATGAATGGAGAAAGACAATCAGACATTCCTCTCCTTCATTGTCCAGCTTTCAGTGTCAAGCTATTTTTGCAGCATGAATTGTCTTTGAAACAATATTCATTTATCTGACTTTGATGTTTGGCAGTTTCTAAGACAAATGGGGTTGATTATGAGAGCCTTTATTTATGAAGTGTGATATAGGCCACAAGATGGCGCTGCACTTCACCATTTCTTCTCACAGTGTGAACTGAGTGACATCGTACTCTGATGCAGTGTGATTCACCTCCATCAGCTTGGTAATTTACCCCCACCCACTGTGATTTTTACAGTCTCGTACTCTAGATATGTAACTCCAAAAGTGAAGTGAGTGATAGATAGCGCATGATGAAGTTGTCAGTCAATGACATGAGGTTGAGCTATACACCAGACTGTGAATTATCAAGATGTTGTTTTCTTCTTTAGGAAACTGGAGTGGCTTGTAGTTATTTCTGTACTCAACATGAGGTGGAAAAAAAAGATTCATACACTTAATGACAAAAAAAATACATCTTTTGATATGGGTGGTATGGGAATTCAGCCAATTAAATGCCCATTTAAGTCAAAATCATGTGGATTTGATTTTTTTTTCCATCCCCAGGTAAATTTCTTTATCAGAATCACACCTGAAGAGTTACATTTTCTCTTATAACGGAAGATTTTGCCTTATAAATAAAAGAGTATTTATAAAGCAATTATGTAAAACTAGTCCTCAAAATAATAAGTTATTTGTTGAGTTACTCAGATCATCTACATGTACAGCAAATTTCCATAGGTTTACAGAGCTGTGTTTTAGTATTATACATATATATATATTGTATGTAAGGAGAAGGTAATCTGTTTTAGAGGCAATAAAATGGATAATAATACTATGTTTACATTGAAATTACAATAAAATCCAGTAGATGGCAGTCTAGCAATACAGTATAGAGCCCTCCACACCCTTCACAGACAACACACCCACTGCTCCTCTGGTAGGTGTGCCCCTCGTTCACCCCTCTCCATCAAGATCGGGAGAGGTCCCTCACTTGCAGCGTCTTCTCTGCGCAGTATGAGGGGCGAGCGCGGTATGACAGAATGAACTGTTATTTGCCGCTGTAATGAAGTACACAGCCCATTTGGCCACGGGAAACAAAGAGCACATGCAAGATTAATGCATTCCCGACGAAGTCCCCGCACACACCTCTGCAGTATTTTTTCTTCCTCTTCTCCCCTTAGAAATCTCTCCCTCCATCTCTCTCCCGTGTACAAAGCCAAATGGCGTCACCACCCACCACTCGCACACACACACACACACACACACACACACACGCACACACCACGCGTGCACACCACACCACACCACACACACCTCCTCGCCATCTGTCTGTGCAGCAGTCCGTGTCTCTGGCACTGGGAGCGGTTGGGAGCAAGAGAGAAAGAGAGCGAGAGAGTCTCTTGGCTCTCGAGTCCTGAATCTGACTTCCTCTCCTGTTTTTCACGCTGTGCTGTTGTCTATCAAAAAACGGTCTCAGGACATCGTGCTGTCCTTCGGCGCACTCACCCCCTCCTATCATATCCTTTACACCTGATGCTGCTTGGAGAAAAAAAAAAATCTCATTTGATTAAACACAAACAGAAGGGACAGAGTATTAGTGGGCTTTCTGATATTCTGTCCAGTCTGCAGTAACAATTTCCCCACATAGTCCTCTTTTGAATTTTTATTTTAACTCACTTCTTTAACTAGTTTTTACCCCCCTCCACCCCACAGGCATCAGAGGCTACAGCTCAAAAATATGGAAAATAAACATGTTTGATTTGCTTATGCATTAAGTGTTTGAAATTAATACTAGAGATGACAGAATTGCGCACATCGTTTGAAGAGAGGGAGAGCCTATGAGGGATGATTTTGTGCATCTTCATGTGGAATGTACACAGTGTGTAAGAGCACATTATTTCACGAGATTACAGGGAAGCTTCATGGCTTTTTGTGGATGCTTCTCAATCTTTTTTTTCTTTTTTTTTTTTTTTACAGCCCAGAAGTTTATTATATGTGAAACATCCTCAACGCATGAACTATACCCATAAAAAAAGACAACAATCCAAAGAAATACAGGTTATTCCCAGTCACTGAGGCTGTTTTTCTATTTTTTTAACTCAATGAATTTTCATAATGATGCAGCTCCACAAAGAGCTTTGAGGTCTGCTTAAGTAATTTGGACAAAATGCATTTCCTCTCTCAGTCTCTTCCATTTAGGCGGCAAGCAAAAGTGCCTTCATAACGCTGCCATATTCAGCTGGAGTGATAAGAAATGGCAGCTATCAGCAGGAGGTTTGGAAGCCGCATATAACTGTTATTGTGTGTGTATATAAAAACAGATTTATGTGGCCTATCATTTAGCAGGCGCAATATGTCGATGAATACGGGCTAATATAATATTGTGGAATGAGCGAGGGGGTTAAGAAAAGGGCCAGGTGCCGCCTCGAGGCTGAGAAAGTATGATCAAAGTCCCTAGACATTTCACGGGGCATGTTACTGCAAGGAAAAAAAAATCATTTTAATATAGATCTAAAGCTAAATGTGACACTATATGCATGAGAAATCTAACATAGCTTCATTCTATCTCATTAACGTCCATAGACTTATTATTGCTAGTCCTCAGCAAAAAAAAAATGCAACAAATGATGCCATAGGGAGTGTTTTCTTTGTTAAGAAATTTCACACAGTCCAAAGATAAAACAGCTAAGGATTGCTCATGAACTTATTAGACTTTTTCCGTACAAGTGCCTATACCACAGTGTAGCCTAAGTCATTGATCAGCACGTTTCATGCATATTAAATAACAAATAAAGCTTAGAACAAGGGCTGAGACCTTTCTTTTACTGTGTAATTTGCAGCCTTGTAAAATGTATGCAAATCATCAATCTCCAAAGCTAGGTTTTTGTTATGAATATCAGTCTCCCGTCCCCATTAGTGTTTCTGGGAATGCAATAGGGAGAAATAGACTTGGCGATAGGAAACAGCCTCATGTTTACCCCTTGGCGCAGAGCTGGTGCCATGTCCAGACTTGTAAATCAGGCCCATTGAGGGAGCATAATGCTGATGATTATGACAGCCAATCGCATGGGAGTGATAGAGGGACATTGAGTTATGGGCTTGGGGAGGATGCCCAGAACTGAAGAGGCTCGCAAATGGAGGAGCACTTCCACCAAAACCCAAGTCCCCAGATGGGGACTAATGCTGCAGTTGGCGGCTGTGCCCCACCCCCAAATGAGTGTACATTAACTGCTTAAAATTCACAGAATAGTGAAGTGTTTTTTATACCTCATTTCTGTCATTTCACCCTATTAATGTTAGATATTATTTCAAAAACACTCAAATTGAACAACACGGCTAGCTATATGCAAAGTAGGTTTTGGAAGTCTCTTGTTTTGTGTCCCACTGGCATGCAGTGTCCAATTAGCTGACAATGTTAAGCATATCACTTATTCTCTTTGTCTAATATAATCGCTTAACTAGATGACTTCAACATTGGGAAAGCATTTTCATCCACTAAATCACTACAGCATCCATTGTTTGCACTACACTTTATGCATTTTATTCTCCTTTGGGGATGAACAATCATTCATTTCCATTGATCGTCAACAGTGATAATATAATCAGGCGTACAGCCTGACAAGGTTGGCCGGTCCAATATATCAGAGATGCTGACAGCAGAGCTATGCACAGGTCATAAACCCTCACCTTCCCTGTTTGACCCCTCATCAATTTGCTTCTTTCCAATATGAATGCAAATAACAATGCGTTTTGGGTGACATGTTTATAGTTATATCTGTATCTCCCGTCTCTCCACCTGCTGCCCCTAAATGTGCTGATGTTACAGAGCTAATGGCTTTCAAAAGGTAACCTTTTGCTCCACGCTGGTCAGCTCTCAAAACACCCCCATTCGCCTTCCCCAAACGTAAACACAAGTTGCACGTGCCCTTGCTCGCACAAACACAACTGCACACGCACATACACACACCTACATGTCCTCCACCCCAGTCACTTGTGTATGCATTGAGCTGATAAGTGCTGTGGTTCATTTTCCCCATGGCAAAGCACAGTAAAAAACTGGGGAGTAATAATTGCTTTGGGGGGGTGAGACGAGGATGGCTAAATATGCTTGATTGCCTCCTAAGCTTCGGTGCTGTGTAATGAAATATGGCTGCTGCAGACAGGGGCTCCCGCGCGATAGCTTTCTTGTCACTTTCTCACTCAGCTTTCTTTTTTTTTTTTTTTTTTTTTTTTTTACCCTTTCGTTTCTCTGTTCTGGCATTTTCGGTTTTGCTCACCCGTTGCCTTTTGTTATAGCACAGAGTCCATCAAAGCATTTGTTGCCATTGAACACTTATCTTAGCTATAATGTAATAATTACGGGGCCAAATCCGAGCCTAATTGAGTATTCCTCACCACATCAAAACGGCAGCCGCCCTAATATTCTCCTGTTCTACATTTTAATTTGGGGATTCATTAGCATGAACAGTATGTATCGAGAGAGCACAGATAACAGGAACTCAGCAAAACACACTGTTGTTTAAGTCCGGATTTAAGAGGTTAGGAAGCCCCCCTCCTGAGAGAACACACATTAACACACACACACTAACAACTATTTCCACTGTTATATATATTTCAAGACTCTTTGATTTAAATAAAAAACAAAACAAAACAACAACTAAAAAACAGGTTACTTTTCATAAATGTTGATGAAAATAATAGTAAGTCTGAATTAACATGAATCAGAAGTTTAGAGCACACACTGGTGTGATCATGACATTCATAATCATCGCTGCTAATCATCTCATTTGTCCGCTATAAAGCCCTACAATAATGTTTTAAAACATAATGAGTTGAATTAAAACTCAGCCGATGTAGCAAAAAGAGGGGGGAAAAAAAGTTTATCCTCAACTCATTTTTGTCGTAACATCCCAAAGCACATTTTTCCCTGTTGGTTCAATAAGTAGCTAATCATTTACAAGAATATTAGTCCACAGGCTTGCATGGGCAGAGAAGCATCTGCTAATGCATTTAGCAGGAAAATAGCCTGAGAAAATCTTCCCAGTGCATTAAATGCTAGTATTTTTTTTTCCCTTCCAGTATAACTCACAAGTCTAATTTGTTGTGCTCCTTTAAGGAAAATGTAATTACACTTGTTTTCATTATAGTTCATAAAGCCAATCGAAAACTGCAGTTAAGTAATTTGCTTGCAAATTTGAATTGCTCCAACTGAAATTCGGTTGTAAAACACTTGTTATTGTGTCTTTCCTATACATTGTGTACATAAGAACATAGAGTTAAGTATTTTAATCGATTAATGAGTATCTTTACAAATAATAACAATGAACAAGAGTCTCAAGTGCATTCTATTATAGCCGCAGTATAATTCATTGACCTTCTTTGTGTATCACCTCTATTAAAAGCTCTCATGGTTGTTTATAAGTCACCACCGACAGAACACAATGAATGCACAGAAAACGCCAGTCTGTATTGGACACTCAGTTCTTCACTGGCAGGCTGATAAAGGTATTCATCCCTAACTTTTTCTCTCTCTCCTTTTTTTTTCTCATTTCTGCAGTTCTCTTTCCTGAGACGACAACCACAGGATGAGGCCTGAGGCAGGTACGATCCTTTCACGTTGTTTCTAGTTGTTTTCATTTCATGGCATTGCACAAGGCGCTCTGAGTTTATGCGAGTTCAGATTCATCAACTAAACATCAAACCTCCCTGTGCTAAGCAGGATTCTGTGCGAGAGTTTTGGGTGTTACTTACGACTGACCACAAGATATCCCAAGTGATATCAAATCAAGCAATCTCAGCTGCTGCTCACTCCCTGCCATCTCCTGACCTGCGACAGTGGGAGGGGAACGGACTATATCTGGCAACCCAAACCTTTTTAAAGTGACTGAGGGAGTGAGGGAGACTGACTGGCACTGATGGGACCAGACTAGGACTGCGGGATGCTGTGCTGCACTGCGCCCGGGCCTCACAAGCCTGATTGATAGAGTGTGATGAGACTGTCACTGAGCAAGGAGAGTAGGAGAGAGATAGGCTCGATGGAGGGAGGGAAGTGGGCTGACCAGGGTAGAGAGATAGAGAAATGAATTTGGAACATGTGAAGGATGAAGTGGGAGGATGCAATGTATTTTGGACACATGAAGGATGGGGCCAAAGAAGGGTATCAGAGGCAAAAACTGAAGGCTTCACTCATGGGCAAGTAAATTGAGCATACTGTTTGGCAGATTTGGATGACAGTAGGGTAGGGTGATATCGTGATATGAGACAAGATATTGCAATAATATGACTGGACCAATGTTTCTTTTCCTGCTTTGAAAGGCTGCATTACAGCAAAGGGATACAATTTTCTGAACTTAATAGCCTGTTCTATCTGTTTTATTGTTTACATCTACCTTGGTCATCAGATCCACATTACTAACGACTGTTTAGCAAAACTCTCACCTTGTAAATATTTTGTAAAAGCACAATTAGTCATCCTTACAATATCATCACAGTGTCGATATTGAGGTATTTAGTCAAAAATATCCTGATGTGATTTTGTCCACATGGCCAAGTCCTATCACCCAGCCACAGCTGACAACCGAATAGATTTGACAAATGAATCATGCAATCCAAATTGCAGTGATACAACATGTTGCGCGATGCACGTATTGAAATACAGCACAAGTGAAATCTCAAATGACCTATTTAGTTGTGTAATTAGCCAAGGCTGTCTGTAAGATCTGCTAGATGTTGCTCATGTGTTATCCATGTGACGATGGTCATAAAGAGTTTACTTACTTGTTTATTAGTCTATCAACACCTGCTTTGGAGTGTTAGGTCTTGTGGACACATGGCATACTGGCAGTGAGTGGAATAGAGGCAGAACTAAAGCCCTGTTCTGGGAATTCCACAGTTAGTGATTTCAAACTCAATAAAGGCACCATGTTTTACTTTTATCCTTGCCTGAGGAAAGAAGGCTGACTCACCAGAATGCCAAAGTTATTATTAGTGCCTCACATATGTGTGGAGAAGCTGTGTGTGTGTGTACGCGTGTGTGCGTGTGAGACAGAGAGAGAGGCTGAGCTCCAAGCAGCAGTAGTAAGTGCATGCAGGAGGGGCAGGAGGAGCTCTTATCTGCCGCCTGCCAAGCCCTGACCAGGGCCCTGACTCCCGCACTCTCATTCTAACCCTCCCTCCCTCCGTCCCTCTCCAGCGGGTCTCCCCGCTAGTCTGCTATAGGCAAGGCGGCCAGGTGAAATGAGCAATTCCCATTCAGGGACAGGAGCAGCGTGCAGACTCGCCCCGTGAAATGGCTGCTCACTTTGGCAGATCAATGCACTCTCTTTCCCTTGTGCACTGCCACTGAGTGATAGCCAGGGAAAAAAGAAGGGAAGGGGAAAAATGAGTATGGCTGGAGAAAAGGGAGAGGAAGGGAGAGGCGGTTGTGTGTGTGTGTATATGTGTGTGTGTGTTAGTGTGTGTATGTGTCGGGGGGAGGGTGTTAGCAGGGCATTTAATGATATTTGCCACGGTTGCTCTGAGTGCGTGCTGTTGGAGGAAAATGGGAGATGCTTTGCATAAACTCAAAGGACATGCAATATTGCTGTTGCGTCTGTGAAAAAAAAGTGCCGTTACCAGCCCCACCGGATATGAGAATTCTTCACCAGCTGAACTGAAATTTTGCCAATATGAATGATATTAGCGATAATCACATTAAATTGCTTAGTTGTGCCAAAATGAATTCCATATCTCTGCATTGATGAGGCTCATATGTCAGACATTTGGCGCACGGGAACAGCTTGGACTTTTAGGTTGGAGGGCAAAACTTTGTGAGGAAAAATGTGAATAATCTAGGCTAATTCTATGTCAGTGAGACTGACTATGCAAGCCTTTATTCTTCATGAGCGCATTTTATATGATGAAACAGAATGGAATAAATAATTCAGAATTGTGCAAGAATTTGTGTGAACCCAGTTCATGATGTCTAAGACAGCAGTGGAAATTACAATATATAATGACGGGTTCATAAAAACACATTCCAAGGAGTGTTTAAGAGAAAGAATCAGTCTTTTCTTTCATTTTTATTACAGAGCAATGCAAATTATATTAGGTTTTCCACACATTTAAGCAATTCACCTCTCGCTAATTTCTCAATTTGAAAATTACAGAAGCACAAACTCAATCCTCTGACTAGCTGTCAAAGTGTCCACTCCTCCATTTCCACAGCCAAAATAATTACTTTTGGAAACATAAAATATCTGATGCGAGCATTGACTCCAAAAAAACCAACCGCACACTCACACAACCTGAGACATGCTTGGCTACAACTGTGCATTTCCTTGATTGGTTATTGGCTAGGCTGAGCATGCGAGCGTGTGTGCCCAAGTGATTGATGGCGAGGTCTGTCAATTAAATTGCGAAACTTACCCATGAACCTCACATTTGCATTAGTGACACTCGCCGGCATTTTGCTCACACAAAGCAGAGAGGTGTCCATGAGGCGTTATTGTGCACTTACATGAAATAACTTGTGGACCACGTCTTGGCAAACCACATCATTGTGCAATTACAGGTTGGACTCAGTGCTTTCAAACCACCCACCCTGCTCAGCCTGTGACTGTAGCCGAACCTTGAGTGCCAGTGCTATTAGTGGCCAAGGTCTTATGAACCTTGGCTCGTGAACTTTAAAAACAACAGAAAACATCAGATGTCACATGATGAGTAAATGTAACGATTTTATCAAACTGCACTAAAAATCCATGTGATGAATTATAATTCTAAGCATTAAAAATACAAAAACAGTCAACACTGAATACAAACATGTCAGAGCATTGCCTAGTTGAACCATCCATTCTAAATATTTTGGTAGGCAGATGCATAATTGGAGGAATCCATTCAACAGCTATGTACCTCAGTAGGGGTGGAGGAAAATGTCATATAAAGAATTTCCCCTCATGTAAATAATGAATAAGTTTATTAAAGAAGTGATAATATCTAAATCAATCCAGCCCATTTCTAATTCATTAAATTCCACGATCTACCCTTGCATGGACTAGCATAGCGAACACACTGAAACGCAGCCGGGACTTAAGAGACTCACCACAAACCGTTTCAAACAGTTTCACTATTTAATTTCACAATTTTGTGAAACATCTCCAAATGATTCAACTGGAGGGCTTACTCACTCATAGATAGTGCTTCATCCTGAACAGTCCACTGGTTTGGTGTTAAAGGCTTCAGTTCAGGCTCTAGTGATTTAGTCTTGATGCTATTTTGGAGGTTATATTTTCAAAGATAGATTAATTGTATCCTCTCCCACAACACGAGCTCAACTACCACCAAACTGGTTGGCCACATGTTCATACACTACGAGCTATCCATTTAGTCATTCTTGTTCCATTTAAATCCAGTCCACCACTTATTTCCTATATGTTAGAGGGTTATTTCCACAATCTCAAGACATTCGGCATCTATAAAAGCCATGTTGAGAATATGGCCAGCCTTTTGCAAACACAACAGTAATGAATTGCACTCGATTACACAGTTTAAAATAAGGACAAGGAGAAGAAAGAGCACAGCGGGAGAAATGAGAGAAAGGAAAAGTGCCCAGCCTCTCAGCTTTGATTACACTGAACCCCTTCATGAAGAAAAATAAAAAAGTCATGTTTATGTGCCGACTCGGCAGAGGCAGGTGAAGAGGTATTGAATTGTGGTCATCAGCTGTCAAGACAATAATGAACAGCATTTATTAGTAACATCATGCACTGCCACATTTCACGGTGTGAAATGTCAAAGTGTCCACTTTCTCCAAGCCAGTCTGAGGCAACTTTGACAGTGTTTCTTCTATAAACAAAAGGAAAAGAGCGGCAAGACAGCAACAAGGAGCTTTCTCCTTTTTCGCCCATTACAGTCAACGAGAGAGAGGGGGAAAGAGGAGTAGAATGACAAGGCGAGAAATAAAGAAATGCTTGAAAAGGGTAGAAAAATGGATTCCAAGTAAGAGTAGTTGGCAGAGAGATAAAGATAGCTGTTAAACAAAATTGAGGGAAGGAGAGGAGGAGAGGCGAGAGTAGGGGCAGAAAGACAAAGGAAGACAGATAGAGGGAGCGAGGTGGAGACGGACGGAGAGCGAGACGAGCTGTCGCATCGTCTGCTGTAATAACAGTGGTGACATTCAAATGGAAAGCTCCAACAATGGGAGCAGGCTGAGGCAGCACCCTGTATGCAAATAAAAGGGACGCATCATGAAATATTAGCTAGCATCAGGACTTTCCATAGCACCCATTGAAAACCACTTGACCCTTGGCATCCCATAAGTGCTTATAAATTGTGTGTGTGCACGCGCACGTGTGTGAACATGTTTGCACAATCTTTCATTCCATAGGCTTATTCACAAACTCTGCCTCTAATGTTATAAATAGAGCTAGGCCGGCACCTTTGTTCAGATAAACACCAACAATTATAGTCACATCCTGTTAATTACTTCTCTGACTTCCACTGCTGCCGTTTTAATCTGTACAATGGTGTCATGCAGCTGTATCTTTTATCATTGGTTGGTTTGTTTTTCTTGATTGGCACTGCAATTCTGCTCACCCTTCCACTCCTTCAATCTCGCTGTCATGGTATCTTGAATACCCAGGTTAAACATAATTCAAAAACGGCAAGGATCATTAGTTGGCAAATTCATTCTTGACTCTCTCTTTCATGCGCCCCACATGGCCCCAAAGGGCCTATCAATCAAAATCATATTCAGCTGATACCACATTTACCCCTGCACATTTTTTATTCCTTTTTAAGTGCTCAACAGTCTTTTGTATCAGTGTAGGCCTATGATGATTGGAATAGAAACTTTTCATGTCTGAACTCAATGGGGTTTGAAGGACTGCAGATATCAGCAGATCCTCACTGATGCAGAGGTCAATACCCATTATAGCAAAAGCAATAGTCAATATGGCACTCTCACATTCGCAGCTCGAGATGTGCTTGCTTTCAACAGCTCTGACCTTTTCTCCAACACTTTGATGAAGAATGTGACGGCTAACGACCCTGTGATTGTCTGCGTTCTCGAATTCTTTGTTAAAAGCACTGGATTATCTGCTGGTAAAGTATAGAAGGAAAAGGCATAAAGACAGGTGCATGTTTAGGCTGTAAATCTAATAAATTCAGGCAGGACCCTTGAGACTGGTCCGGTCAGGACTGATTGGGCCTTTGCCATCCGGTCTCTTGGACTGTGGAACAACCTGCCTGAGGAGCTTAGCCAGCATAAATCAGTGTTATCTTTTAAATCCCTTCACAAAACTCGCTTTTATACTCTTGCGTGTATGTAATGATCTTTTTATTAATTGTTGTTGACCTCCTTTTTACGTGGCACTCTTAGTCTGGCAGCATGGCCATCATGAGCCAAATTCAAAACAGTTAAGACAGCGGTGGGACAACTTTTCCTCCTCTGTACCTGTACGCTATTCATCACTGTTTACAGCGCTCGTCGAAATCATTTCCTACAAATCGGGTCTGTTGCTTATCGAGCAGTGTCTAATTAATGAAAGGAAGTAAAAAGTTGCATTGGTGAGAAAATGTAACTTGAATTTTCTCCATGAATCTTCACATCTCAGCTGTCAGTTTTCACACTCCCACAAACTCCCACAATCTTCCTGTATTCAAATGAATTTGATGACATCACACAATGGGGGACTACGTCTGGTTCTCAAGTGTGATTAGCTTGCATGCACCTACAGTTCTGTGATTCAAGTATTTACTTAGAGTCGGGACCAATTGGTTTTGCGTGCCGATACTGACGTAAATCGTAAGTGTTGTGGCACATTAGTAATGAAGCAGTTCTAAAAAGATATCCTGTAGTCCCATATTTCTTTGTCTCCCAGATTTCTATGAGTTAGCTGTACTGGCGGAGCTTGTGCTGGGCCATTCAGTGCTTTTTACAGGGCTCCCACAGTATTAAAAAAAAACACTGAATTTTATAGTCTCAAAATAGGCCTTTAAAGTACTGATTTCATTTACAAAGTGTTGAATTTTGTTCCCAAAGGTCAACTATATAAAATGTTTTGTGTGTGTGCTGCTCTGTTTGGTGTGCCTTGGATGTTACAACTTTTTCCGTCAGTGCATGGCTTTACACTCTTGACCATGAAGTCTGTGCGCGAGCCCTGCTGTGAATCAGTCAGTGGTCAGGAAAGAAGACACAAAAAAAAGTCTTGGACCTTGCTACCAGCAAACTGACGTTAGCTTCGTAACCTCAGAATGAGCAAGTGTCGTTAAGGTGGCAGAATCCAAAATATACTTTAAGAAAGAGCCACAAGGAGAGGTTGGCTGAGCTCAAGAACCTGGATGAACAGATTGCAGCCATGAGAGCAGTGCTCCCAAGACTGCAGGCCACAGATGCTCAAGTAATTCAGGCCATGAGCCAGTTTTGGAATGACGAGAGGGGGCCAGAGGCCACTTGATAAAACAAACTATTATTGACTTTCCTTTTCAGAATGTATATATTCCAATCTTTTGTCCTGCTGTACCTGACATGCTAAAAATGCCATGACATAAGGCACTGGCCACAATAGCAGTAACTTCTTTTTAACCCAAGTGAAACCACTACATCACATTAATTTACAAAAAAAAGACCAGAGAAGTTGTTCCTTTAGGTTTGTTATATACTGTACTTACTGTACTGTATATCAGAGCATGACTTTAGTTTATTTATACAAACTACCAGGCAAAGTAGAGTAATTGGATTTTTCGGAGAGGACCCGAAGGCAGCTGACCAACCAGAGGGACAGATATTCAACTCAAATGCTAATTAATTAGGTTATGTTTTTTTGTTATTATGTCACTGTCAGACATGTGCCCAGGGATTGAACTCAGTCTGTAGTGGTTTTTAGTGTTGCTTTTATGTTTCTTGGGTGGCTGACATTGCTTTTTACTTTATACTTGTCACAGAATCTTTTTTTTTCTTTGCACCTTTGCAACAGTTCTTTGTGACTGTGTGCCACAATTGTGACTTTTGATACTAACAAAAAATACAAAAACCAGTCAATAAGGACTTTGTATGTTAAGGGAGGCCCCACACGTTTGCTGCATGTGATGCAGTCGCACTTTTCCCCTCAATTCTTGTGCAGTTCACTTCACATACTAACCCTGCGGTCACTTGGTAGCATAAAGTTTTCTTCCCTGTTGTACAAGTACTCTGACCCATTGTGTATGCCCTCTTAGGAAAAGTGCTACAAAGTGCAGAGGCAGAGATAAGGCTGTAAGGTGTGGAGCTTGATCAGACTGTGGAAGCCTCAGGCCGCAGACAACCCAGGAGTCGGACTGCAGACACCAGTCAAAGATCAGACAGGGAGACGGATAGGTCAATGCTAGGGTTTAATCAGCCAAGCGCACATTTGTGGGTCCCAAAAGTTCAAATATACTGCTTCAAATATACTGTATAGCCGTTCTGATTAATTCCGACGACCTCAGAAAATCCTAAATTATAAAAGTAAACAGCTCTAAGTTTGCGCAGTCATTTTCTTACTCACTAAATCAGGATACAAATATGAATAGGCACAGGTGATTGACTCATCTGCTGACACAGTAGATTAGTGAAATGGTTTTCTCTGGCTAAGATAATTTCGTGCATATCAGTCATGTTGAGAATAGTAAAATAGCAGAGTGTGTGAACTACTGTAGTCCTAACTAAGGCCTGAAAGAAACACAAAAGAACAAGAGGATCAAATCCTACTTTGAATCCCTTCAAAAGTAACACTCCAAAACACTACAAGTTCCCCATCAAGGTCTTAGACTATGGCCTAGATCACATGGCAATCCTACGCCAGCGTTTTCAAAATGCTCTGTTTACCTATTCACAATCCATTGACAGACTGACGTTTTCAAATTTAACCACTTACCCATGAATGCTGGCTTTGTGTCCACTGAAGGCCTAAATGAAGACAAAAAGATGTAGATTGAAGCGAGGTGTTCACAGCCTTCCAAATATGTATATAATATATTACAATTAATACTAAAAGTGACAGACAGATACTGTAAGGATGCCAGATTGGGTGTAGTATGGTCCTTTCTCTTAATCCTGGTCATGTCTTGCTTTTGCACAATAAAAGTAGAACCAAGGCTTTTTTGAAATAAGACATGGCCATAAACAAAATAAAAGCATATATGATTTTGGCTGTATTCCGTGGTTGGAGTTGAATAAAATGACTGAATTAGCTTTTTGGACTGGTGCCCAAGTTTGAGAATGACACCTAACCTCTTGTTCGGACCAGAGGCAGAATGGACATATCATGGGATTTATGGACACAAGTTAGAGCCGGGCCGCGACTCGCTGGATGTGGAGTCCAGCAGCCGTCCATGAGCAAAATGCACAACACAGAGGTGAAATATCCTGTAACAATAAGCTGTACTTCAATGTGGTGCAACAGCCGAGGTAACAACATCCCAAACTTAATCTATTTTAATGTTGGCTTTGTAGAAAACAGTGCTCACCGTCATATAACTCACTGTACTTTTCTACTTCGGGGATTAACTTTATATCATCCATCTTTACTTATAGACTCTCTGATGCATCACGCCAGTCGTGTTTATTTGTTGAGGATTTTTCTCACCAGCGTCGTGACTTGCGATGGGGCAATTTTT
>OMLB01004339.1:85964-110283 GCA_900302555.1 Myripristis jacobus
TTTTTTTTTTTTTTTAACAATGATACTTCTGTAGATATACAAGAAAGTAATCTTCGGTCAATCAAGTTTTTGATGCTATCTTGCCTATTTAACACTTCCTTGTGCTAAATTTCCTCAACCCAGTCGGCTGCAGGCTGCAAAAATGAGCAGTTTTGACTCAGCCTCTCAGGATTTGCACTTTTGTCTATACTCGCTGTCTCACCATTCAACAGGTTAATTTCCCGTATGTCTCCACTGTGTGAAGACATGCAAAATGAACAGTGAAAGCTTTCAGGTCATGGATAAAATGAACATTAAAGCTGCCTTTGGTAATGCTGTACATTGGCAGCTCGAAAATAGCAGGGTGAGGAAACATGAATGTATGAAAAATCTGGACTTCCAGCACCAAGAAATCCTGTAACCTGTTGTCAGTGAACTGCACACAGCACGCTCATGTTGCTTAGCCAGCTGGTCTGAGATTGCTTTAAACCAAAGGATGCCAAAGATATGACAGAGGCAAAAGATGGCAAGTCCAGCTGTCTCTGTTTGAGGCCCTCACTCACTGCTGTTTAGCAGACAGTCTGTAATTCACTCATCAGGTTTGATTTGTGTGTACGGGTGTGTTCTCACAGTCTGTCTTGCCAATACAGACACGTCTCATTGCAGAATACGTGTAACGTTTTGGGCGCTTTTGGTTGTTTAGCTGAGTTTCCTCTGGCCTGATAGGCTTGCATAGAGAGCTGGACACCCAGACAACAAGGTAGGTGTATCTCTATAGAGAAGCAATTGACATAATTTTGCTCAAAGTCAGTCAATATGCTGGAATTTATAGGAAAACAGGGTCCTGGTCAAAAATGGCCCGAACTTAATGGCTGATTGTCTTATCTATTTCTGCCTCCTAAAGTGCTGTAGATGGGATGATCCCCTCAGTGCCTCAGCCATCTGGGACACTATTCCCACTACTTACTTTTGCCAATTTGCTCCTGGGAGCCCCAGAGCCCTTGTCTTCATTAAGGGAGTTCCTCATTGATCAATCACTGTCAGTGGGGCTGCGCTGTAATTGTGCTCTGGCCTAATCATGACTGACGTCTCATCCCCCCGGCTCTGTCACAGGTCTCAGGAGAGAGAATGTTCCATGACTTTCACACCTTCAACCTCAAGGTAGGCCTCTCGAAGGATTTAACTCCTATCTTTATGGTTTATCTTTGGAGCTACATGGGATTATTATGGAGATTAGGCCTCATTTTGAAACATGTGACCGCCACAGCTGATTTGAGCTGCATGTTTGCAATGTTTGAGAGTTCTTTGATTCCATATGTCAAGCAATGCAAAATGATTTTAGGTTTGTGGTATACTATATAGAATATTTTTTAAGCTGTATATTCAAAACACAAACAATATTGCAGGTCAACACCTACAAGTCCTTCAAAGCTTGTCAGAATAAATAATTAACCCCTTATATCTACTGTACCAATGAATGTTAAACAAACTACTGATTATGACTCCATCAAATTAATAGCTCATTAAATCTTTATGGAGCCTTGTTCTTCCTTAGCAAGCAACCCCAAGCATTAGTACAGGAGGTTAGTTAGGACCAGTTAATCAAACGCTGTGTGAAGCAGCTCTCACTGACGCCTAAAGTCAAGCATTGGCTGATTTTTTTGCTCTTTCCTGAGATAAACATATTCACTCATTTCTGAGACTGTGTAATCTAATGTTCCATCTGATTTCATAACCTCACACAATGTGGTCTATTAATGGCTTCCTCTAGCTAGCTTTCCAATCAGGTCTCCTATGTGTGCAGCACTCCAGGCAAATCACAATGCCGTCCGTCGATGTACATTTCATGAGCAGCACAAATATTTGTGCGCTAGTGTTTGCATTTAGCATTTCTCCTTCTGTACAAGACATGAATGCATATACACACATACAGCGACACATGCATAAAGACATGCATTTCTACACACAAACACACACACAAACAACCACAGAATGTGCCCATCTCCAAAGGTCATGTCCAACAGTGACACACAGTTTGGATTACAGGTTTTTATTCCTAAACCAAAACATGCTATTCACTATGAAATTGATTCAGAAAATAGCATTTTATACCTCCAGTAGACTGTTATGTATGATATGTATGACTGATATGTATGTAGTTCCTTTGCAGCATTTTTCTGGAGGAAAAAAAAAATCACGTATAAGTGCCATAAGTGTCATTATCTCCCATTTCAGACTTCTCCACTGAACTGAATCTTTTTGATGTACCCAAAGTCAAAAAACAGAAAAGGCTGGTGGATTTGAAATACCTTAATTTATCAATTTATCAATAGAGACACTGACCATTAACTGTGCACTTTTATTTGTGGGTCCACACATTAGTCAAATTAGATTCAGTCATTTATCACTCATTTACTACTTCTATACTTTGCCATTTGTTTTACACTGTTATAATACAAGACATAGAGTTAAAATGCTATATTTTAACTCTGTTTTATCTTTCAAAACCAACCAATGGGAGATCAGTTAGGGGAAGATAGACAGAGGATGAACTGTTTTCCAGGATCTGGAAGTAACTGTTGATGTTGATTTAAAATCAATCGATCAATATTTTATTTTATTTTTTTCAGTCTTTGATATTCATTGTTTAACAGCTGAATATTATGGCATAGAGAATTAGCTAACAATAACTCGCTCCAATAAATCACTACCAAATCGAGTCAAACAATGACAGCACTTCGACAGTTTAATTTATAGTATAACACAAATTACAAGCGCAGTGTGAAAAAGAGTCAAATTTACTACCTGCATTATCATTATATCCATTACAGTTTAAAAGCTGCAACCAGAGGGTAGCGTGCAAAAGTCCAGTATGTTGCACGTGTGTCCCAGTGACCCTCACAAAGAGCCTCAACATGCAGGCTGTAACCTTGTGTACCACAAGTCCTGACACATTTCTCGACTAAGTATGAGCTCTCTTACCCAGGACCTATTACACTTTCCCATATTGTCAATATGTGGCACAGACTTTGAGTACATAAAGTAACAGGGTCTCTTGCCTTGTAAGACAAGCCACAGCCCGGCTTGTGATTGAGGTCACACAGGGAAATGGGTCCCCTCTGCCATCGGTCTCAACCCACTCGTCTGCTTGGGGAGGAAATGCACGGAAGACGCAGAGTGTGATCGTAGGAGGAAAACAAAAAAGAGAAGCCATCTTTTAAAAAAAAATAGTTCTCTTTTTCCTTTTTATTTTGGCAGAATAGATAGGAATAAATTGCTTGGATGAACAGTGGTAGTAATATACAGAGCCAGCTTGCAAGATTCAAGTCGGTGTACACTTTTCTCATAAAATTACTGCTATAACCATTCACTTTGAACATCTACCAGAAGATGATCACATGAAATTGAAGCCTTCAGGTTCATTGCTTTCTGCTGCTACTCTGTTGGGCTGTTGTTGAGATGAGGAAGACATTTGGTACACAACTGAATATTGCTGCTTGTTGATTTCCTGGTCACATTATATAGCTGCAATCATTCCTGAGCAGCCGGTCATATGACACATTCTTTCTTATGCCTCCCAACATAAGAGGTAAGAGCACTGAAATATTTATGTCCGTATTTCGGTGTTAAACACTGTAATTTTCACGACTGTATCGCTTAGCAACAAACATGAGAAAATCATTTTGCGGAGCCCTTTAATCTGTGGTGTCACACAGACATACAGAGCTTTGATGAGTGGGAAAAATACAAAATGATCTAAAAAAAAATTGGTAAAGGGTGATTTTCTAGATCGAAATGGAAATTGCCACTACAAGTATTAAACCCAATTGGATGCAGAGGTTCAGAGAAACCTGATATGATTTTGCAAAATAATTTGTGAGTCTCCCATTTTTGTCACGAGGTTCCACATCCGTATGATACTGCCGATTTGTCTTGGTCCTCTTGTCATCTTGCATTAGCAGAGGGGTATTCATGCTTACAAATGCTGATTGGACTGTATTAGACCATTGGGACTGTGTACTTTATATCCGGAAACAGTCGTTTTTCCCTTTTAAGAGACGATAATCATGCTGACTTACTTTTTAAATTCTTTTTAATTTGACTTGAGGCCAGCAGTTTGTGTGGTTTGTCATATGCATGTACTACCTGATAAGATGTGTCATCATCATGAGAAGGCATAAAGACAATTGTTAATGTTTCCCCCAGTATGCTAATGCTTTTTCACATGCTGTATTTCATGCAAATGCCTTTCATCATATATTTTGAAATGTCATAGATATGACAGCTGTAGCACAAGCATCCATAATGTTTTGACTGGAGGGAAAATTGCGACACAGATCTCAGTCATTGTGGATTCTGCTCACAGTCGGAATAAGAGAAGGTCAGGAAAGCTGAACTCTCCCTCCTACAGAACATGATTGTTTTATTAAACTTTGAAAACATGTTGATGATGGATGCCGCTTTGGCAATACATAAACAGGATTATGGAAACAATGTCGTTTCCCCAGAAATCAACATGTTTTCTAGTTTCCATGTGGAGTGGTAATTCAGGGTCATTTCTTAAATTTTGCAGATAATGGGATGAGGGTTGTCAAGCAGGAAATTAGATATATCTGCATGTAAAAAACAAGCTCTTGCTTATTTTTTGGATGGCATTGGTGTCCCCATGAATTGTCCATATAGCCACCACAGCTGTATAACCTCAAATTCACTATATATATATAGTGTAGGCTGCAATGTTTCCCTTCCAATCTGTGAAAACGGAAGGACGTTCACAACATTGTTCAGGACCATGTACTATTGGGAAGTTTTAAATTTAAAATGTAATCAGCACAATCACCATAAGCAATCAGTTCCTCTTCATTTCACCTGATTGAGCCCCCCTGCCAAAATGAGTCTGTTAAAAAGAGCATCTTATCAGGCTTGGATTAAGTTCTGACTTTGATTAACATCTATAGTCGGAGTTTAGAATGTCAAAGTTCAAGTTTTTTAACAATATTCTTGAAAAAAAAAAGAAAAAAAAAAGTGGAAAACCACCAGGCCTCATTTATCAAGCAAGATTTCTTTTTTAAATAAGTTGAAAATTGATTTCCACAATCTCCGGGGCACTTGACAAAGTTTCTGAGCATGAGACTTGTGTGTAAAAATTATAGCTTGAGACATATGTGGATATTTGAGATATTTTTGTATGCACAGAGCCATTTCAGACATATTATAAATAGCATAACAGCATCTAAAAAGGCTAACAGATAGAGAGGCAGTTCTGTGTGATAATTCCTCAGAGATAACTACAGCTATGCATAATCCATGGGTGACATGAAATCACAGATGAGGAAGTTATTTTACTCCCATTAAGGTGTGAGAAATTGAAACTGTAATTTGCTCATTACTTTGCCTTTGAACAAATAATGTTTTAGCAGCTGTAAAAATGACACTGACACCGTTTCAAGATACCAGACTGTGTGAAAGCAAGTACACGGTACATTGATTTAAGGTATCCTAATTTGTTTGATGAGATGTGTGTGTGTGTCACTAACCTGCATGACTCACGCTGCTCTGATCCAATCAAAAACAAACTTTGCAGAGATTTTCATTGCGCCATTTATTTTCCCAAAATCAAGCAGACTATTTGCTTTATTATTGATTATTTGTTGATTTAGCTTGTTGCAGTAATATTTTGTTGAGCTAGCACTGGTGTGTTGTTGCAAGGCCTCGTCCCATGATGGCTTGCTCAGAGAGTTTTAACAATGGTTTGTTGTCATTCTAATTTTCCTTCCCAGTATCTGTTTTGGCATATTATACTTAATTAACTATAAATAGTTGTTTATGTGGGCTACAAGCCCATTTTGGTGTGTCTTGGTGTTCCTCACTGGGAGCCCCTATTCACAGTTAGAGCTGAAACAGTTGATTAATCAGATGATAATATCGGCAATGGATTCATCATTTTAGTTACTAGACAAGTTAACAAGTTACAGTCACACAAATGCTGAAGTGTACTTGCTTTTCTCCACTTTATATCAATATAAAATGTATATTTGGGATTTTTATTGGCTGCCAGTTAGACTAAGTAAGAAATTTTAAGATATGGGGCTCTGGTAACTTGTAATTAATAATCAATAGATGAATCGACAATGAAAACAACTGTTAACTGAAGCCCTACACCCAATGGAGAAATAATATCTGTAACCATGGAAACAGATTTTCAGAGGTTTATAAAGTCCAGGGGCTAGATGACTAGTTGGACAAATCGATAATCCGGTGCAGATAGAGTGGTTTTCCTGACGATGATTGTCATCTGGTCGTTTTGGGCGCACATTCATGATCAGAGAAGTTATTTTTGTTTTGAAAATGGATCAAGGCAGACTGAGCATGAACATACCATGTGCACAGTGCAGGGTTAAAAGTTATTACAACAATAAGCAGTAAAGACTGATGTAGTATTTGAAAATGTAATATTTGCTCTGAAAATTTCACATGACTGGTAAGTCATATCTCTTGCTCCAGCAGGCGTTTATACTATATCACTTAAGGTGAGGTAAAGGAGGGCTGAAGGGGTGCATGAAGTCCTGTTGAAGATCATGTTTCAACTTCTAGATTGAGGAATCAAACATTAGAAAAGAAAAAACATTTTTTTATATATATATTTTTGGTTTACACTCCAGTCTACTTTGTTCACATTTGAACTATTGCTCTACTATTGATTTCTTTTTTTCTCACCTGTCATCGGTTATTTGCTGTTGTGCCTGTCATATTTCGTGTTGAATCTGACTTTGCTCAGTCTGAGGGAGATCAGATGATAGGATTGTTATTCCTAAAACCCGCCCAGTAATTAAGGCAAATGAATGCCTTGATTGTCACTGGCAAACCTGCCATAAAATTAATTCTCATAACTGAGCCTTAAACTTATAAGTAACTTTTAAATAGACACCATTTACACACTCAACAGTTTATCCTCATTGTTTCAATGGAACATGACTTTAATTACTTATTTTTTTATCTGCTGTAGGAACTCTACTATTTTGTTATTGTACTGTTAAATAAATCCCAAACTGACAGCTGTTGTTTTCTCATTATCTGGTTAATTGTTTTGCATTGAGATAAACCCCGGTGATAGGACATTGCAAGACAATCTTTAAGAACAAACTTCCACTCAAATGATTTGGAATAATTAAGACGTATCAAAGTGGTGCATTTGCATTTCTCCATAGCTCATTACGAAAGCTAAGTCTCTATGACGGGCGGTTCCGACTGACCAACAATGAACATTTTTATAAATTCCAACATCGGTACAGCTGAGCTCATTTGCAGAAAGCCAAACCAAGCACACACAGGCCATATTCAACATAACGAACTGTCGCCCTGTTCACAGAGGCGTGGAAAGGTGAGAACACCTCCCCAGTAAATCCTCAGGCACATCTGTGCCCACAGCCCAAAAATTATGTTCCTTTAGCTTAGGAAATAGGTCAGCCATGAATACCGGGCTCCTTCCATTTCAGAAAATCCTTTAGTGCACACTTAATTAGGAGTCTGTGGTGTGAACCATGTGGGTGTATGTAGCGTGACTCCAAAAATGCAGAGTTTCTGTAGGATTTTATTTGACTTTTGACAGTGCTGATGGGGAGCTGTACAATTCGGACATTGTGGGAAGCTGTGTCATTCATGCAGATTTAATTTTTCCAGGCTCAAATCAAAAGTCAGTTGTATTATGAACTAAACCAGTTGTACTCGGAACAGAAAAGGCACAATGATGCCAACTTGGCCCACATTTAGACACTGAATCATTCAGATTGCACCACCATGATTGCTTAATTAAATGCTCGGCTGTGTAATGACTTTGCTTGAAAGGGAATTAAATGTCTAAATGCTGCAGAATCCACGTTGAGCCGAATAGAAATCAATGGGACATAGTGCTAGAACCCAAGGTGTTTTCCGACTTGTTTAGGGTGAACGTTTTATATTGATGCAGTCCCTCATTCAGTGAGCCAAAAGCTCATTGCTCTTGGTCTCAAAGCATTGATTGGTGGCACCCGAACAGTGTGCTTACTTTGTGCTTTGTGCAGAGATCTGGAGGGGGGGTGATTTACAACTGCCTTACCATTCAGCAGTGTATGTAATGTTACATCTCCATAGCAGTGATTTTGTGTAGCCCGATATCCACAAAATATATAATGTATAATTCAAATTTCTGCTAATCTTTTCTCAATGCAAGCAGTCATAGGTTCGAACTTTGATATAATTTTCCCTTCCTTTCCTCACACCGGTATTCCATCACCATAATAAAGTCATCCACATTAGTTTTCCTTAAAGCAGCAGCACTGTTAGGCTTTGATGACTTGAAATTGGGCGGAATGTAGTGGCTCTTCCACCTGGGAAAATAGTCCCCAGCGAAAAGTTTGCCTTACACAGCCAAGTATGAGCTCTGTGGTTTATGCTGACGAGTTTGATAGCCACAGAAGCAGAACATGATAAGGTGGATCGACCAAAAATTGAAAGTTGAAAATTAAGGAATTTTTGATTAGGTGTTGTGAAATCTTTAGTACTCCTGCATGATTTGCAAAATGGTTTGTTTCAATGTAAAATGAGGATAAATTGTAGTAAATGGGTCCAACTTTCAAAATCACTGGTATGACCCTTTAAGAAGAGAGACTCATCACATTTGAGTTTACTGTAAAGGAACAAATTGCATGATGGCTTCACAGCATGTAATTGTTGTGAACTGACCTTTACTACAATCCCAAGCACCTCCCTCACGTCCCGCCCAATAATGCATTTAATATATGTTTATGTATGACTGCCTGTTTGAATGTGCGTTATTGCATGTTGATGATTATATAAGATATCAGGCGATGTCAACATTCTTTCAGCACATCTCGAAATTGCTTTTACAGTCAGACACTAAATATCAGTCTCCCAGCATTCTTTGGAGGATTTCACCACAAGAGCCTAAAGGCAAACATTTAAAACCCAAGACACCACATGGAAATAGTTCTTGAAAAGAGCGCAGCCAACTAATCTCACAAACATTTGATTGAACCAAAGACCTTTAGAAGCAGCAAAAGCTTGGAAGGGCATACAACTCCTAAAATGACAACCGATTATCAAACTGCCTCTGGCTCTAGACACTGTAATCCCCCAGATGTTGCAGAAGTCTGTGAAACACGAGAGTCTGAATTAGATCTTTCAAACAATATCAGCTTGTCTGCTTTCATAAACCCTCAGCATTTAAGTCACAAAATTAAGTTGACCCTGTCAGAAAGCTTAAGGACATGTAACAAAGCCCCAGGCAGTCATATTACTTCATCTGCTTTCGTCTCATCTCCTCTGTGTAATAAGCTCCCACTCTAGCAAGACCACCGGGGCTAATAAGGGTTTTATCTGCTTTTGATATAAGATATTAACACCTCATCAAAGTTAAGCCAGCGGTAGGCTCTCGTCTTGCCTCCAAATTTACATTAGCCTAACAATGTCTCAAAAAGAAATCTTATCAAATTCAAATTAAGTTTGAGTTGAATGGCCAGAAGGATACTGGTACCCATCACTCAAGGAACATGTAATTGTCTCTACTGCAAAAGATACATTCATGCTTTGTAAAACATTCAAATCATAGTTTCAGTGCAATTGTGCAAAGACTCTCAAAAGCGAATTTCCGCTCATAACCCTTAGTCTAAACAAAGTGCATTTGTAGCATATTAATAATGAATTAGTAGCTGCTGGAATATGAAAATGAGCCTGAGTGACACACTTGGGATTTGCTGTTTTGAAAAAAGGTACATGCTCAGCTAGGCGACTTTAAATGAGATCCTGGAACAGAGATGGAAATGGAAGCTCTTCTGATTAGTAAGTCACTGAAATCTTTACCTGAGGGGGAAATGTAGCACATGCTTGTTACATGTTGTTTTGTTGCCTCCATTAGGCACTTAATACAAGTTGCAACCCTGTGGGTGCTCTGTAAACCTGAATATGCCTGGAGACAGCTGAACATTTGCACCAGATATACACAAAAAATACTCATAGAAAGTATTTATAGATTAATAGTTAATGTTTGCATATTTCTTATGAAAGGAAGACCTCAAACAGTTTGTGTTTGAGCTCAAAGAGAACATGTTGATTTTGTTGTGAGTTATTTAAGCAGTCTTCAGAGGGAAAAAAAATCAAGGTATCTAGCTCGAGAGTGCAAAGGTTTCAGAATTCTTATCATCCCTTGTGGCATCTTTTGTCAGGTTGTATGAAAAAAAAAATGAAATATTAACTGGAAAATATAGCTTGGAGAGATAGAAAATAAATTACTTCAGTGTGGCAAGGAAAAGAAGATTGTGAGATTTATCAAGTCAAGATGGAAATGCCTGCTAAGTCTGTGCCCCTACCTTGAAAAATTAAAGAGAAATCAAATGCCTTAGAGTGCACAGCGATTGTGATGTACAGGTGTGTGTGTGTGTGTGTGTATATGTGTATATATGCGCCCGCATGCTTGTTTTCACACCAGTTTTTTTGATGAATTGGTATTGCACAATATCAGCTACTTCATTTCCAATGTGATTTGTGGCAGTCGATACACATGGAGATGCACAAACACAAAGTTTCACCTGGTGAGGTTTAGGATCTTCACTGTGCCTTTTTTTTTTTCTTCAAACGACAATCTTTCTCTTCCAAAGAATGAAATTAACTCACACTGCTCACGATTAGCTCAGATATGCACACTTAGCCTGGCCGCGCTCTCCGGTCTTTCCACACTCAACAGATTTTCCGTGAAACAGCTTGACTGGCAAAATCTATAATTGTACAGATAAGTGAACATGTTAGCAAGATAAAGGTTAAACTATCAGGGATATGTTCTCCATCCGTCTAAAGCCAATTTTACACATTCAGCTCAAGCAATAGTGGGGGGGAAGGAAAAAAAAACTGGCAAGTCAATATTGATTGATCTAGAGCCTTAGCAATTACCTCCATGTGCAGAAGACCATGTTAAGGTCACTATTATCTTAGCTCATTTTACGGGTCAGTGCTCTGGCTTTGCTGAAATAAATTAATGGGGTAAACACTTTACTTCACCTTGATGGAATTTACAGCAAGTGTAAAAGGTTTGCATATAGGTGCAAAGTACAGTACCAGCCAGTGACCCTTGATAATTTGTTGAACCCTGATGAATTTAAGTGGTCAGAGGGAGTATATAAACAGTGAAAGTTTCTGCAGCGGTAGTGAGAGAGTATAATAGATTGTAGTTGGTCAATTAAATTTGAGTTTACAAAATAACTAACCCACATTCTCTCTGCTAGAGGTTTTCAAACTGTGTGACTTGAGGCATGATGAAGTGTGCCATGCAGTTGTGAGATCTTCAGTGCATTTAACTCTAATACACGTTATCTTTACGCAAAGGAGCAAAAACAGGGAAAAGGCAGAGCAAACCCACCGTCAATTTGTGTACAAGCATGTCAAGCTGGAGAAAAGGTGGATTAAAGTAACCTGGTTTTGACCCAGTGCACCACTGAGGCACAAAGTAGTCCTGACCCAGGCGGCGCTCTGTGTAGATAAAAGCCAGAGTATACCATGGTAACGATGGTAACTATCTCACACAAGAAAGAGCATTCCATCAGCGTAAGGTGGCCCAGAAGTTAGGCTCAGCAGGAAACCGTGGAAAAAACAGTGAAGTGCCATCGACCAGATGTGAGGTGGAGATACAAAAAAAAAAAAAAAAAAAAAAATAGGCTAACGGAGCCTTTGGTTCAGTCTAAGCAGGCAAAACTCAAAATATTAATGGAAACATCTTGAATCTACCAGACACTTATATGGCCTAGTTTTGAGACATTATCACATAGTAGTCATCCACATTTAGTTTATTATCCTGTGAGGTAAAAGGTGGATAATAAACACCTGTGAAAACTGATTATGATTAAATCTATCCCAGCTCTATGGTTTTTATCCCGCTCAGCTGTGTGAAGACAACATTAAGCTTTACTAAATAGCCTGTGGGTTCATTGCTACATGTTAGTTAATTTGTCAGTGATTTACTTGGGTAGGCTATTTCATTAAAATCCTATACATTTTGAGTGGCTAGTACTTTTTCAACTTTTAGTTACTGCTGCTCATAATGATCACTTTCTTCATATGGTGCCTATTTGTAGTTGCACCCACTGGCATTTGCACTATTCTTGAAATTGCATGTATTTTCTTTCTAATTTTTAATTATTTCTAACCCCCTCATTAACATTTATTTTGGCCAATCCTGTTTATTGACCCTTCATGGAGGCTCCTTTTTAAATACATGATAATGATTATACTGTATGTGTTGTATTCTGTATAATTAATTCTGTATAATTATTATGCCTATATGTAGATGAGCTTGGAGATTGGAAAACGCAGCACTGCTGCTGGCCTTTCAAATTAGATATGTGTGTGTATTTTTACCTGAGAATTGAAACAAGAAAGAAAATATTATGAGAACAAGTATTATTAAAATTCTGATAAGTAGCAAAGACTTTCTGGGAATGTGGACAATTTCAAGGGCAGCTTGCTGTACAGTACAAACACAGCACACTTTGATCCAGTGACAAGGGTAAAGCCCTCAACTTTGCATGTTATTGTTTACGTGCATTTCACAAGAAGAAATGGGAAAACATTATTAGTCCACCAAGACATTCCATCAGCTCATCTCGGGCCTTCAGGCTAACCTGCAAACAATTCTGTTACGTTCTTAAGACCAAAATAAATTCAGTTTCCAATGTAGTGATCTCCGTAATGAAAAATCAATGTCCTTCACTCAGTACTGTGCTCCCATGGGGCCAGTAAGAAAGATAAATTTATCAGCGGCCCGGAGACCGCGCCCTGGGGGACGCCACCCCATATGATCAAACAGAATGCTACAGAGTGTGTCCAACCAGTCCTCCATTATTACCCAGCTTGTTCTCTTAATGTGAGCCAGCAGAGGAGGGATGACAGTATTGATCTAATGAAAGTGCTATTTATATTCTCGCAAATCCTCTCACCAGTGATTACAAAAACACTCCACTGTAGCGGTCAGCCTGTTCTCAGTTTGTGGCGTATAAAGGCTGACAGTTTGTTTGCCTTATATACATGCCGTGTTATCTCACCATGCGTATTGCTTCAGCAGGTTTAGCATTGCCTATCAAACTCAATGAGGAGCTATTAAAATATGCTCTTGACTTTGGACTGTTTCTCTCAGTGGTAGTACAGTATTGGTGCAGACTCGCTGTCAAATCAATACAAATGGATACGACAAATTTGGGACATGCTTTCAAAGTGAGACATCATCCTGTTTTTACATAGTAATTTCAATTTCCTTGATATTATTCAACAATTGCCCTCAAAATGGCTGCACAAACACAAATCATGGAGTAGAAAGAGAGAAAAAAAATTCAGCTCATGTATTTGTTTTGCCGAATTGCATTGAAACTTCTGCACTGCTTGGCTGCATTCCTGTGAACAGTTCAAAGCTTCTTGGTTATTAATAACGTCACCCCTTGTCAGCAGCTAACCCTCAGATAAGGGTACACAAGGTTGTTGTCACGGCGTATGGTTAACAGTACTATAGATAAGCTTTAATCCCCACCAGGCTCGATGTAATGCATAGTAAAAGTGATGGGACCACAGAACAAACACATGTGTAAACAGGGTCCATAGGATTAAAAAAAATACAGTGTGTGGCAGGAAATACACACAGGGGGAAAAGAACATGCAATAGGTTGTTCAAACGCAAATATAAGTCATGTTAATGATATTCCTTATTGTGTAAGTGTAGCTGTCATGTGGTCTTCACTCACGACCCACAGGAAATCATGTGTATTTTGATATGCATGAAGGTATTCCATGCATGGCTATGCTCTCATGAATAAAACACAAACACAGATAATTATTGACCCTATATGTGGAACAGTGAACTTCAGCTCAACCAAATGTCTGTGTGTATGGGTACATTCTTGCAAATGTCACCTCTGATTCTATATGGCGTAATCACATTAATCATTTGAGAATGGATGTCATTCATGGAAAGATTACATGCATCAGAGAGGACTCGGAAACACACTGGAATCCCAGGCCAAAACTTCAATAAGTTTCACATTAACATGGTCTCATACACTTAACATAGATGTGATATTCCAATTTTCAGTTAAAATATATGAGCGAAAGCAATGCATAACTAACTTTTTGCTCATTATGCAGGCTTTGCAGAACACCATCCTCAGAAAGATTTGGGTAAATCAGGGTTTACTCAAATGACTATAAAATGCCATTTTTAGCACATTCAACTTTAATATTGTTATTTGGTGAGCACACCTTCGTTTTCCCTTGAGGAAATACATATTATCCATCGAGAGGGGTTTAATTTATTGACTCCTTTACAGATAGAAGATCTCTGTTCATCCCACCCAGACTGTGTGAGCTTCTCTCTAATGTGGCTCTACTGCCCATAAGCAGACATTGAGTGATTAGTGCTGCTCTGCCATTGACATCATTTGCATTTTAATAGACCATAATTACAACTCGGGGAAAATAAATTGCAGTTTGAAGAATGTTTGAATTACTCCAACTCTCCAGCCCTCCTCATGAGATAGCAGTGAGCATATGCAGGAGCTGCCTGGATGGTTAATATCTAGTCCAAAAATGTAGGGGGGAACAGGATTGCAAACTGAAAAAAAGTCCAAGGAAACAATGCAGGCTATGTTAGCGTCCTTCGTGACGCAAACCATGACCATTTTGGAGATTGAATATATTGGGTGGGTTTGAAAACCACATTAACTACTGCACTGCAAAACAGTTCCCTCTGAATAAGTCATTTTGTCTCATTTTCTGTCTGTGAAAATGTTGTTTCTCTTAAAACAAGTGAAAAAATCTTCCAGGGAACGAGATATTTCCATTTGTGTCTAATGTTTATGATGTTTTTTTGTTTCTGGGATTTTTTTCTGGGAACAAGTAGAAAACATGTTGAAACAAAAGAGGGCAGATTAACTTAGCAGAATCAGGAAAATTCAAGAAAATTCTGGAATGGGCATTGGAAAGAAGTAGGATTATCTCATCCTTATTTTGTTTTGTTTTTTGCAGTGTGCTACGGTTTGCAAGGCGTACTGAAAAGACAAAGGCATTAGACTTGACACCTTTGTCCAGAGCAATTTAAAAAGAAGGCACAAGTGGGGTTTCAATGTCTTTCTTGGCTGTTGATGGACGCCCACCGGCTGGTCCTTGGATCAAATTTGTGACCTCTCACATACGGAGCGGTGACTCCAATCACTTCTCTTAGTTCCTCATTAATGCCTGTGATAATTGCAGTTTGTCCATTTCATTTTCCCCCCATCCTTCTTATCGCCATACCTCACCTGCTGAGATGTGACACCTTCCCCAGGATTTGCCGAGGGATGTCTAACCTGCCCATGTGACCCTGTAAGCAAGAGTGACAACACGATAATACTCCCTGCGCCTAATCTTTCATTGGTGGATTATCAGATTAGAGGCCCCAGTTGTTTATGGGCTTGGTGACTATCGAAAAAGTTGATCTGTCAAGTTTATCTTACACTTGTCGTATCAAGGCAGTGTTGGGCAATACAGTTGGCTGTGGATGGAAGATAAGGGAGACATAGCTGAATGGAACCTCCGGAAAATGAGAAACAAGGCTTTTCTTTTCACTCCGACGACACACTTTATCTAGTTTAAGAAATGGACCCCACCAAAAGCATTACTGGTCTTTTGGATTCACTTGATTTCCTTGACCTCTTTGGTGTGACAGAGCTGCCCTCTCTTTTATTGTGAAAGGAGATATCAGAAATCATCTGTCAGTGTTAGACTCAGGTTAGTGGTGTGGAATCACAAGTTTCAAAGGAAGAGCTATCATCAGTGTCTAACATAAGCCATCCTCTTTCAGCCTGCTGCTTTGTGGCATTTCAAAGACCAGAAATGATATAGGTTTCCTATCAATCCGTTGTTTTGACAAAGATCCACTGCTGAACTTGTGGGTATGGATCACTAATTCAGGCTAACTGGTTTCTTTCCATTACAAAGCATTTATTCTGAAGGTCGTGGCCTCTTCATATGTGACTGTCACAAGATATGTGTGAGTAACTGAGCAAGGAGATGACTATCCGGATGTAAATCTGGCCTTATCGGATTTGCAAGCTAAGGTCCAAATGTTCTGACATCGTTTCTGGAAGGATGGGAAGTTGAATTTCCAATTACTCCTGAGACATCCCACTATATGAGCTGCATAATAAACAAGTAGAAAAACTTGGATTACAGCAAAAAAGCACACAGCTTCAACTGGCTTTTCTTGTCTTTAAACACCATTTGGACAGTTTAGAGAGGACTTCTACAAAATCTTAGTCACCACTGAACATATAATTTGTTTCACAGGGTAATTTGAGAAGAGACCTCTCTTACATAGCCACAGTACTGTCATAAGTCATCAGTGGCAAGCACAACTGTTTGTGCCTAGAACAAAGGAGATTAATTGAATCCATAGCTCGTTCATTGCGTCAAGGTAAATTGCAGGTGCTGTTAATCTTGAACATTAATTCTCTCCGATTTCTAATTAAGAAAACTAAATGCACAAATTAGTAAATTCATAACCTTTGACACTGTAAACATCCACTGGGGTACGAGTGGTTTGTTGAATATTCAAGGGGTTCCCTTTAATTACAGAAACGGATTTTTTTTTCTCTATTACAATGACCATGTAAGTGTGAAAACCATTAACCAAATATGCAGTAGAAGCCATGGGTTTATTCTTTAAGCAGACAGAACAAGAGTTTTAATTCACAGGGTGTTTTGGAGTAAATTCTCGCAAATCTTCTGTCAGCTTGCCTTGATCGACTATGTTCTTTATTTGCTATATTCAGTGGTGATCACACTCATCAGGTGGAAATGGCTTCCCTCGTTGGTGATGCATGCCATCACAGTTGCGATTCATATAAAGCTCCTTGGAGTGTCAGGGCACTGGATAATGCCTTAGTTTGAATTTATATGTATAAGCACCAGCCTTATGTCTGAGAACAGGGGCAGCAGAACACCCTCCTAAAGGGATAATAATAATTTTCCTCTGTCCCATTCCCATCTTATTTATGTCACACCACACTGCTTTGTCACTTCCAGCCAGTGTGATTATTCACCTGGCGAGCATATTATTCTAGCAAATACCACAGCTTTAAATATTTTTCATATTTAATTCCAGGGGTTTGATGAGAATACGCCGAATCCCATTTTCCAAAATATTGGGTATTCTGTGCAACAAGAATATGGCTTCCCTGATTACATTATGCCTCTGAGCTGTGTTTAGCCAAATGTGCATGACTTGCAAGTCTAATGTACAATAGGCTGCTGCTAGTGTGCCACATTAAGAAAAAAAATGGAAATGAGGCAGAACATAGAGGTCCCCTTTCATCAGACTATTTACATAAAGATGAAGTTCTTCATGTTGAATTTGTGTGTCTGCGGACATTAAAACTCACTTTAGGTTATGTCTCTTTGGTTACCACAGGGGGTCTATCAGTCCTGGAAAAGTCTTCCAATGTCTTAAATTATGCTGCCTAAATTCAAAGAAATGCAATTCTGAAATGCGGTCAAGTATAGCAATGAGTTTGGAGGTCTTACAAATGTTGTGGTTTCTAGGTGCACTGTTTTTTTTTCATGCCCACCCACACAGATATATATTCTCATTGGTCTTATATTTCATTCTGACATTTAAAAGCTGTTAAATTTAGTTGCGTATGCTCTGTATTGAAGTGACCACCAACTGTATTCGTTGAGGTAATTGCTTTTCATTTGTACCACTTTAGCCTGACATACTGGAGATAAATATATGGCAAAATCATGTCAAGGACAAAACATAGATAGATGATTTGATAAACTATGTATTATTACCAATAATAAAAGGTTCACTTTACTTTGCACAATACAGGATGTGCTTGGTCAAATTTCCATTCACAAAACAAATCACAAAAACATAGAAAAATAGTCCAAACAACCTCAACAGTAGCTGCATCTGTAGAAACACATTTCAGAGACCCTTGTAACCTTATCTGTTTCTTTTGGCCATCATTGAGGGTGTAGATATGATTAAAGTGATTACTATTAATTTTATGCAAAAAAGAAGCTCATGGTAATGGCTAAGTACACTTGAACTCGATCTAGAGATCATAGTGTATTGTTAATATTAATATTTCTGTAAAATTGCACTGTAACCTTAGGACCCTGACCACTTTCACTAAGGCACTGTGTTTTTATTTAACAATGCAAATGTCATATAATCTATTATTATTACAATATCTCTCATGTTATACTTCCTCCACTCTTGTCTATCCACTGTTGTCTTTGTGCATAAGGCAGGCAAACACTGAAATTTCAGAATAAATTCTTAAACAACAAAAAAGAAAAACTGTGATATGGTAACTCTTCTCAAAGAAAAGCATTTTCATCTGTCGAGCAGGACATTTTTCTTTTTAAAATGCTGTTTCTTGAATCCTTATTACCTGAGAAATGCTGCAAGATATATTGCACACTGAGGAACAAAATGCTTTCCTTGATACTGAAAGAAAGAGACTTAAGCTACAACTAGAGGCCGTCTGTGGCACAGATTGTCCACCACATGGACTGGACGCAACTCATTTGTCGCATTTTGCAGTTATTTATTTATTTCTTAGGTTTGATATAGGGAAACATCTGTCACCTTTGTCTAACTGCCTACTTGCATGATCCATAGACTATGTTTCAGAATACAACATCCCCATATTGCTTTGGCTCTCCAGGCCTGAGCTCAGGTGCAAAATCCTGTTAGGCATTTGGAACACCCTGCTGTTGCTGCAGACACAGACAAGGCCCAAACACCTGGAGACCTCTCTTGTGCCACCAGTGCTCAAAGCCGTTGCCAAGGTATTGCGTTGCTGGGTTTTCAGTGACATCACACTTTGATTTTTTTTTCTGTGTGTGTGTGTGTGTGTGTGTGTGTGTGTGTGTGTGTGTGTGTGTGTGTGTGTGTGTGTGTGTGTGTGTTATTCAGTCTCCTGGAGATGAGCCCGGGATAAGATTTGCTCATTTATTATTCAATTAAAGATTGCTGAGGTCACGGCAGATCATTAGCCATGGAGGTTATTTCAAAGGATAGAGAGACACAAACACAAGCAGAGAGAGAGAGAGAAACGTATAGAGAGGAACTAAGTAAAAATGAATGGGATTAACTGATTGACTGATTTTTCATTTCGTAATTTTGTTTTCATCTGCGTCAACTAATATCTTAAAACCACCGTGCCTAATAGTGTAGTGTCTCCCGGCTTTGTTTAGGGTTTTCATTCATAAATTGAAAACACTGAAGAAGAAACAATAAATCTCTGGGGAATCGTGAGCCAATATTACATTTATTGGTGGGTTTGCTGTGCGGTTTCTAAAGAGGACTTAAGTGTAACTATGACGGGATTGGAACAGAGTCTCTGAGATAGCAATATAACCTGAGCTCAGCAATAACAGCTAAGCAGACCATATTTCTGCCGCACATTCAGCTCATAATAAAATTTCCAAAGCTTCTGCTGTGACAGCTCAACCACAGCAACAATGGAAACCTAAATTGAGTTATATGTTATTGATTTTCCCTGGTGTTCAACGTATGTATATATGTATAGGGAGAGATAAATAGTGAATTGGCACACAGGCACACACACACACACACACATATGGACACAACATGAGTCCGCGAACAAAATCACACACAGCTATAAAGCACGTACAGTATGATGCCTGCAGTGTAGATGGACTTTATAATGAGGAGCACAGTGAAGGCTCGCTTTAGTTTCCATGGAAACAATTGCATACATTTCTATTAAATACATAGGAAACTCCAGACTGTGATTTCTTGGGTATAAGTTTTGAACAAGTTCGTTCGATGTGTTAGTAACACTGGAACACATCAACAGCAGCAACAACAACATTAATAATAAGAAGAATAACAAAAGAATAAGAATACAAATAATAAACCATTAAATACATAAAAAAGTAGAAAAAATACATACCTGCAGTGCTCAGAATTTCACCAGGCAGGTCTTAAGACCCAACAGCCTCAAGGCCAGTGTGGTCACCGATAAAAGTTAACAGTTCAAAATGTAGTGTTACATGCATGCAGACACGAAGCCTCCTTACTTTCTCTCTGCACCTCGTCATTTGCCATTAAACCTGACATAGTTAACTGCGTCCCATTTTTCCTCCCACAATAATAAATCGCAGTCATCACCTGTAATGCTCACTTTTGTAAACAGCATTTTGGCAACATTGATGAAAACCTGGCTGGGTTATCTAAACAGTTAGCTTAAGTTAAACACAGACAAACACGTTTGTCTGTTTAATCTTCTCTCCCACTCGCTCGGTTTTCCTCCACATGCGACCCAAAATCCCACCAGCTGTTGTCACATCTAAGCAGCACATCTTACTTTGCAAGTTTGGCAACATGGAGACGCTGTTGTGAACCAGCAGCGCATGAGCGTTGACAACATGTGTTTTGGTGGCAGGTGATGTCACCACCCATGGAGCACAACAGGTGGGGACGTCTACCGCCACCACGGACCAGGCATCCTACTTTCCACCGTTAGATTCTGGCTTGAGGTTTGGGGTTTAGTTGCTCTTTAAAACCAACACGAAGCTCTTATTGTTCATTTGGGACTTATTAAGTGGAAAACAACACGTCAAACTTGATCAGACATCAGACACAGGACTGCTGCAATATTGTAGGATACTAAGGCAGCTGGCAGTTCTGTCCTTTTGTCAGCGTTAGCCAACATTAGCTGGCCTGCACACAACGTTAGTTAGATAACTTTAATTCAGTCTAAATGAACTAAAGTTTTTTGTTTGCTTGGCAGCTTTGCATCACGGCTGCAGAATCAGCCTCACCTCCTCTATGCTATCAGAATAAACATTTTTGCCTCACAGTTCATTTAGATTCCTGATGTGAGTTTTTGACTGAAGGAGAAGTACCTCAAATTACCTCAAAAAAAAACAAAAAACAGATCAGATAAAGTAAGAATTATCATTTATCTGGCTCTCTATCTATCCATCCATCTCTCTATCTTGGTTGGCTGGCTTAATGAGTTAAAGGTCCATGCTCATCGCAACCCACCGATGAAGTTGAGCAGATGTTGCCAAAAAATCTACTTAATTATAGTAAATGATGTTTTTGTCATTCACACTTTGTCATCAGTTAACAAGGCAGTCATCTGTGAGAGGGTCTGAAAATGAGCATTTAATGTTGACTATTTTATGGCATTAATAAGTTCAAAGAAAACAAACTATAGAGAGAGAAAAAAAAAACTCTATTTGAGAAGGTGGGAGGTGTGCAAGGATTAATTACCATCTGGATCACCGTCACGCTGCTGTCACCTCCAAGAACAGGGAGGCTCAGAAAGATTGGTGTGAAAATTTTTAATGAAGCATTTGATGGCGAAACACGTCTCACTTACCAGTGCCCAGTTTCCATAGGCACCACTGCATTCAAACATCTGCTACACTTTGTGTGTTTTCTCTCTGTGGGCAGATAAGCATTCTCATTTTTTCTTTCCATTACATATCATCCAAAAAATAAAGATTGATTTTCTAACTCACGGAATCACAGGATTTCTCCTCACCCGCAAAATGAGCATGATGTCAAGGTTGATCACTCTTCCTACCTGTCCCCCAGCGCAACAGTCCAAAATGTGAGTCAGAACTGTCCAAGCACTCAAATGAAATTTGACACTGAGACATAGCTTTTCATTCAATGCAATTAAAAATCAGGATTTCATGCTATTTCATATTTGATGAATTGTGGCAGTGTTTCGAATTTAGAAGCCTCTTGATGTGAAATCAGCATTGATCAGCAGCCTAATTACCAACAGACCGGGTCAGAAGTTGATTCATCAGCTGTGTGAATTTAGCGGAGAATTCCCATTAAGTCTGTGCTGGCACTGACAGTAATGATGACTGCAGTTGCTGAAGGGATGATGGAACCTGGAGACAATATGACACCCAAAACGAGGTCTTTTTTCTCACTGACTCTCTCTGTCTGTCTCGTTGTTCTCTTCACTTCTGTGTTGAAACTGTCACAGTCAGGGACTTGAAGCACAGCCTGGGAATGGGTTATCGACACGGGGGTGAACTGCTGGGGCCTGGATGGAGGCAGAGATGGGGACACGCCCACTGGGCCCGTTAGGGAATGCCACTTAGTGCCAATCACACAGGAAAAGCTGGACCAGGGATTTCTGGTCGTGTTCCATCATCCCTTTCACTCCTCTCTCTCTCACAGACACACACACAACTACCCATCTGTCTGCCAAGTGTCAGGGCCGCTCCTACTCTCTCAATTTTGAGCACTAACTGGCTCCAGCGCACTGTGTATTTGTGCATGTGTGTTTCATGACAGCCACACACACACACACACACACACATGCTAGGCCTTTTCAAACACAACCTGCCTCGCTGCTGTGTGACACAAAGGCAGTTCTGCCACACCAGAGCACTATACCTCGCCGTCATGCAGCTCTGGCGCTCTTCCACTAACCAGCCTATTATATTAGAATATCTCTCCATCCATGCCACAATAACACATTTACAACCAATAAGTGTGGGGCGTTCCGCCCTAAATTAGCCGTGACATGCTTTTCAAAGGGTCGTAAATAGCTGTGAACATTTCATAAACAAGCCAGAGAAGCTGCATAACAATGGAAGGATAGTCTTTGAATTGATATGCTACAGTATACCCCCAAAGCTGTGCATATGTTAATCACAATAGGTGTGTTTTTGTATTTGCCAAAACTCTTGGAAAGATTTGGTGCAGATTTTTGTTAACATTTGATTAGGAAACTTGAGCACATTCATTGTCATGGTAACCTACAAAAAATGGCCTATTTGCCGTATTCTCTCCTTTGTCTCTGATTTCAGTTTGACAGATCATTTATTTGTCTTACACAGCAGCAAGCATCATTGTGGGTAAGGGTCTATTTAATTGTGTGTGTGTGTTACAGTTGTGTATGTGTGACAGCTTCCTGCATGCATGTGTATGCCAGGTGTGTGTTTCTGTTTGTGTATTGTAATTGCGTGTGTATTTGTGTGCTGAGTAATGACAGATGCGCCTGCTGTCATTCCACTTCTCCTCGGTACTCTTCCCATCCATTGCTGTCATTATAGTGACTTCAAATTACATTTCATCGCAACAGCACAACACTGTCACGCTGATGGAGTCACAGACAGTCTGTTTCTCCAGCTGAGTTCAGCCAGTGCCGCCTCCTCCCCGCGAAGATGTCGGGAAGTGGTGAAATAGCATAAGAATTGTGGAATTGTGGCGTGCCGCAGTTGGCTTTTTGCAGCCTAATAGGAGTTGGTCGCAATTGCTTGTAACGAGGGACGTGCCACCATGTTGGAGGAGTGACGCCGAGAGCAGAGAACACGATGTTGTCAGCCTTTCCTCCCTGACAACAAAAAGGAGTGTGTTTAATGTCTGTGCCTCGGTGTGTCAAGGGTATCCCAATTATAAAGGGAGGGATCAGAGAGGGAAAACGTTCAGGTTTTCCTTTTGTTCTCTTCTGTAGTGAGTGGTGTGCCGCTCATAACCGCTCTGCACATGCATCAGATTGGATGCCTTTTAGGGGATCCATTGCTATATCACACTGTACAGTATTGGTGATGGGTGCGCTACGCTGCCAAAGGACAGTGGCCTATGAGTACTGGATCACTTTTGCAGAGAACTTGCCCCAACCGTGGAAGTATATCTGTAATAATACATCTTTGCATTGCTGCCCACTCTTATTCCAGATTTGTCCAATACCAATGCTTTGTCACAGCCTCCTGTGTATGATACCTGCACTAGAAGCATTCTTTGGCATCTGATTCTGACTCAAAAGGCACCCATTAGAGACCAAGGGCACCCTTTGGCCTCAGTATGAGATGTGGGGGATGGTGATGTATAAAGAGCAAGAAAGTCAACATTGGGATGTGATCTGGTTGGATGGTGGACGTAGAAGTCACAGAATCGTCAAGCACAAAAACTGAGATTGACTCCTTTGGGAAATGGGAAACAAAAATCTTAAGACCGATTTATTGGACTGAGACTGTGCGTGCAGGACCAAGACTGCATCCAGTTTCCATTTTGGTGCCTAAATCTACCTTTCCCTTTCCCTTAACCTTTGCTTAAACCTAACCACAAAAAGAAAGCCTTGTGCACCTCATCCACATATCAAAAGCAAAAATTTACTTGACCCAAAGCACTCAGTGTAGTTTGTGACTAGTGGCGCTGTAGAGCACAGCGTATCATTATTATGTTTACTTACAATGTTCTTCCAGCAAGCAATGAGCATGGGGGGAACAGATTAAATATGCTAATGTAATAATGCAA
>OMLB01004339.1:111517-168985 GCA_900302555.1 Myripristis jacobus
GGAGAGGAGAGGAGATGCTTGGTTATGGATTCCACTCACAGGCAGATTGTAGTAGTCCTCTGTGGGTGGAGGCTCACATCTGGCACCTGCTTGTTTATGAGAGTAGTTAACACTGGATCAGGGAGGCTTTATAGCAAAATGCAAACACACACACACACACTCGCGCTCTCTCTCCCCATCTCCCTCCCTTTCTCTCTCACATACACACACACACACCCACACACTACCACTACCACAGACACAAACCCAAATTTGGTCAGTTGTACTTGTCCCTCTTTGGATTGAATTGCAGTCCACAGGCACCTAACAGCAAGTGTGTAACTCATGTCCAAGGCTGCCAAATATGAGATTAAAAACAAAACGCAGTCCTCCAATATTTACAGCTGGGGGCTGATACTTGTTCAGTTGGTATGAGACAGCTTGATCCGCATAAAGGTCAAGTGGACAGCCTATCGCAAGGATAAGAACCCCTCTCTGCTCTTCACAGGCAAAAACAACAGCAGCATTGAAAAAAAGATCTTGAGTGACCATAAACTATTCCGACATACACCCACACACACACACACACACACACATACCCCAGCTACTCATCCTTGACTAGTAAGCTAGGTTGACGGGGGCAGCCTATCTCCTATGGCTCATGCGGTGCTGACAGGCTCATTATAGTGGAGTTGAGTGGGGACCTTGGTGTGACAGAGCCAAAGTCAGGCCAGCCAGCTCCCTCCAGCTCGATGTCCCATTCACTGGCCCTCACTGTACTGCGCTACCAGCACAGACAGCAGCACCGCCCCGCTCGTCCAAATCCCACAAACCTCCGGGGTCGGAGCTTGGTCAGGCTATAGGCTCATTTCAGAGTAAATGAAATGTATCTGAAAGCTGGTAAACACAAAATAATAAATACTACTACTACTACTACTACAACCAGTAGTAATAATAGTAATAAGAATAGCCATCAGTAGAGAGAGGGTAAACTAAACGTGGCCTCTGTTAGTCTATTTATTTGATGTATTAGAAAGATTCTGTCTGCCAACCAGCTTTTTTCCTTCTTCCTGAAAAGTTGGTGCCATACATGCTGGTATCTTTCCATGTCAACTAACCCAGTGGTTTCCCTTCATTTGGCTTGTCCAGTGCTAATATTCAATTTGCATCGACTTAACAGTAACCTTAACCCTAACATACCTGATGCAGCTTAATGTGAAGTAAAGTATTAAAACTCAACTGTGAAACTCAACTGATACAAAATTGAAAAGTTGCATATTAACACGGGACAGTGAAAATAAAACGTCTACCATATAAATATTCCAATTTGGTAGATATTTTCTGTGCAGCAGATACCAAACT
This sequence comes from Myripristis jacobus, assembly GCA_900302555.1. NCBI lineage: Eukaryota > Metazoa > Chordata > Actinopteri > Holocentriformes > Holocentridae > Myripristis > Myripristis jacobus. The sequence goes on from OMLB01004339.1 coordinate 112,859, forward strand.
GAAAGCAATTTCACTGGTGAAGCTACAAAGTAAAAAGTAAACGGTTGAGATTGAAAGATCATTTATTTTATGACAGCAGCAGATACTATCTGTGGCTGGGAAAAACATCAACAACAAGACCCCACAATTAAAGATACAGATTTTCTTTTCTTCTAAAATAAGATACAAGTTCAAATTTCATCTACAAATTAATCACAGTCCCACATAAAAGCATCAGACATCAAATGTCCAAGTACTTATTTTGCACTTTATTTATTTTATTTCATTTTTTTTTTTAATATCTTTGTTGATACATGAACATTTACTTTCATGTAATATGGCTTTTAAAAGGTTAGGATTAGGAAGATTTAGTGGAAAATTATGATTAACTATGTGCATTGCAGCAAGGCTTGAAAATGTGAACCAGTTACAGGGCTGTCCTACTTGCTTTCTGGAGCATTCCTGTCTTTACTTCCCATTTATCGATGTCAATAAGAAAATCCAAGGACTAATAAAGGGCAGGAACGTCAGGCATTTCCACCTTGTGTGTGTGTGTGTGTGTGTGTGTGTGCAGCAGGCAGACATGCACTAAAGGGGAAAAAGATCGGTGCCACCCTGTGATATTATGCTGCATCCAGAGGCATCAGGTCATTTTTATAAGAACTTAAATAATCCGTCATGCTACTGTAAGGTGACATCGGTGCATGTCCTGAGAGGAAAACATATCTGTATTCTATTGTGGGGTCGTATCACATTGCTGTATGATTGAAAGGCACAGTGGAGATCATGGACTATCTTTGGCGGGATTAGCCATAAATCCTTTTCTTGACTTCTGACTACTTAAGATACCCTCTCTCTTTAAATCTCTTTCCCACCTGCTTTTCTCAGACTATTTCTTTGTACCTCATATCTCTCTCTCCCTCTCTCTCTCTCTCTCTCTCTCTCTCTTCGCAGTGTATCTCCCATTTTCTTCTCCTCCGTCCCTCTCAGTGCCAAGAGCATGCTAGGCAAATACACAACACTCTAATTGCCAATGTAATGATGCTGCAGTCCACTCATCTCACCTGCTTAATTAATACTAGAGCTGCCACCCCTGCTCTCTCCCTCTCTCTCATACCCTCACACACGTCTCACACACACATACTCATGCATACTATTACATAGGCATACTCTGTTGTGCGTGCTCGTCACGTACCGTCTCCCTTTCTGCTCACCCTTGCATTCTCTCGCCGGTCTTCGCCTCACACTCCACTGTAAAACACGGTCCTGTCAAATTGACATGATACACCGAGCTGCACATTCGGAGCAATGAGAAAGCTGGTCTCACCTCCCATTCCCCTCCGTCTAACTCTGACTCTCACTGTGTCAGAAACTGGGCACTCTAACTGCACGGTAAGGTTGAACAAAAGCTAATTGATTTGGCAGCGGCGGTGGCCAGATCGCTGTCTTTTCTCCCTTAAATTTTCCTCTTGCCCGCAAAATAATGAATTTGTCGGCAGGATTCGGGGGTGTTTCTCAGGTATTTTGGGTCACCCAATCCGTTCCATGTTGCGGCAGTCCTGCGGCAGGACGGAAATCTTGTGTTTGCGTCTCCTTTTGTAATGCAGTAATTATTTCCTCCGTTGCCTCTCCCCTGTCCTCATAACGAAGCTTCCCTTCTTTTCTTCCCTGTCTCCAAAGAATGCTGTTGACGACAGATTTCCGAGAGGTTCACTTTGTTTTTCTGTTGCTGCTGCTGTTTTTCCTCCACTTTACACCGACCTCTTTAGTCTCTTAACCATTTCTGCTTCTTTCGTGAAGTATAATGCATTGAGTCGTTTGGATTAAAACTAGCGGAGCAAATAGAGTCTCACCAATTAGTATCCTATGTCATTGTCTTGTTTTTTTTTGTTGCTGTTGCTGTTGTTTAATTTGCGGTTACAGTTCAAGCTGATTTGCTTGATGTCATTTAGCTTCAGCTTATGGAAGGCCGTCATCCTTCAGAGCTAAACTAGATCTGACCCTGTGTTTTCTCTCCTCTGTTCTTGGTCGTTTTCTTGTTCATTTTCCAATTAAGAGCGGTTGACATTATTCAGCACATTAGGCTCATGGAAAATCTGTCCTTATCGCAGACACAGTTTCAGAGGCAGAATTAGCCCAGATTAAAGTACAGTAATTCCATTTCCCTTGTCTTTTGCGCTGAAGCCTCATCAGCTCCAGTTCTTAACACGAGGGCTAATGTGTAGAGCATGGATTTCTGCTATTCTCTGTTAAAAGCCACTGATGTGAAACACTGAATTACTGTGAAACACCTACCAATTACTTGTTCGTGCTTCTTTTTCAACGCTAGTTTTATGCAACAATTACAGTAAGTAGATTTGTGCTTGAGCTTTTATGAATATGTGAAGTTCTGTGTTAATTGCATACATCCATGAATGAGGGTTGATGTGAATTGTGTCAAAGATGATTTATTTATATATATATTTTTTCCCCACAAAGGCAGAAGAGATTGTACATGCCTAGATGCCTTTCACAGAAGTTTGACGAAAATAAACATCTGTATAAAATGAAAGGAATGCCTTTTTATTGTTTCATGCTGTCAAAACTCGTTTTAACAACAATATTTATCAGCCATATATGCTTTTAGTCTGGTTTCCTCACCACACTAGCCACACTTGTTTACATACTGATGCAGAACTTTTTGTCTGATGGGGATAAAACACAAAAGGTGCTATAAATGTGAGGATTTTGTTTACATGAAAACATATTTAGCCCATTGTGATTTGTTTCTTGTCCAGCAGTACTTTTTTGCCAGCGATGGTGGCACTGAAGTCAAGAGCAGGGATAATACCGCACAACTTTGCCCTCTTTATCTGCAGGCTTCAAGTTTACATTACAAAACGTTCCTGATAGAGTGCCTTTTTGAGCGCAGTTCCTTCTGTTTGCTGTTTTCTGCTTGATTTGGAACGTGTGTACGATGTGCATCTCGGTACACAACAGGAGGACATATCTGGACTGTGCCGGTGCTTCTGGGTAAAGTCTCTCTCCCCGAGTGTGACGTTAGTCCAAAATGGCTGCCGGGGAAAATAAAGGTCCACAGCTGGATCAGATAAGGCTGCATCATGGGGCCCCACAGAGGCAGGGCTCAGTTATTTAGAATGGAAAAAAATATAGATAAAATCAGGTCAAGGAGGAATTTTAGATTGGCATTCTCAAAGTCATTGCAAAGGTTTGTGGAACTTAAATGCACTTTGCAATGCATACTGGCGAATGTTTCTTTTTTTGTATTTGGCTTTTTCACGTTTCACGACTGTCATGTTGTGAGGTTTCCCCCAGAATGCTCTGCTGTCAGAAGAGTGATGCTTTCCTGCCATCGAGGCGTCAGAGGAGGAACGTCAGTCCCTCTCCCCTCTCTGATCTTGGGATATATGATATCCTGATGAACTTTGTTCTCCTTGCAGACGTCCACATCCCAATGAGCAGATTTCCTCTGCATGCCAATCCTTTACGAAGGCAAATTAGAATCTAAGGTATTTTAAGCTTGGAGATACTCAGTCACATGCTGTCACATGCTGGGAGAGTCACACTTTTGAATCAATTTTGAGTCTGTGAAAGAAATTTGCATTAATACACATCTATGTGTGAATGTGTAGAAAAGATTTGATCACACAAACATTTCAGTGTGTGAAGCTTTTCTAACAACCGCTACACACACTGTTTTTTCCACATGCAAGAAAAGATTTTTATTTTTTCTCCTTTCGTTTTTTTCTTACTTTTGTACTGCAAATTGTACCATTTTAAAATGTTTTGTTTGAGATTGCTTTTATTTTTTATTTATGTTTTACTTCAATTTTTTTTTTATAATTTTTATTATGTTTGCACAAACCTATTTAGATGAGGATCTGGGCGCTGGGAAAATGGAGTTCAAAATAAAAACACTACACTGTCCACACAAAGTGGACCCACATGCTCACACACCACTTCACAACCCACCAGTTGTGAACCATCGGTCTATACGTATAACAACATCCACACACTCCCCGTGAGAGTAAATTGTAATAAAGTTATGGGTGACACTATGGGTTCATCAAATTGCTCATCACTAACACTGAGGGAGTCAGCTCAGTCGGTGCTGTAAAGCTTCCTGGACCTCCCTCACACACACATGCAAAAACCCTCTTTAAAATAATCATCCTATAGCAGCAGCCATCCAATAGCATATCCTATTGGTTTGCCAGAGAAAGCAGCAGTAATTAAAATTGCTAAAACAATAATCCCTGCCCCAGTGCAGCCGTTGCAAACTCATATTTACATCACATAGACCAGGTTTTGACTATATAAACTGAAAAATAAATAAAGCTGTTTCAGATTTTCCTGTGGGTTATGTCTAATCTCCTATCAACTCGCCTTTGCAGCTAATTTCAGCTATTCTGTTGCAGAGTAATAGGAACTATATCAAACGAGAAATGCAGTTTTCCTTTGAGCAATGGTATGATTTTCTAGCATTAAAATTGCATTTTACAGGCATAACAGTTTAAATCCCAGCACTGGGATTTGGGAGTTGAAGAGGTTACCAATTTTCCGTAGGTTTTAACTCAAAATTCCTTTGTGAAATATTATCTTTTCCAAATGCGTTCTCAGAAGCGACCTATAACTGGATCAGCAGCATGCAAGTGACCCTCTCACATTGAGCAAACATTTCCGGTGGGACATAAGATCATCTGAAACAAAAGCCTGAAGGGGCAAGTGTAATTATTTAATTAGTTTGAAGGACTTTTCCACTGTGTAGTTTGGCCCAGAGGTCACAACCTTTCTGAGACTAATGTTCTTCAAAATGAACTGCAAACTCTCCTATTACACCGTACATGCCTGGCACCTAAATCCTCATGTGGCATTTGGATAAATTTCTATATTTTCTTTAAATATCGTGTGATAACATGAGCAACTTCACTCTTTAACAAGTCCACTGTCCTTGTGCCAAACCACATGATCTCTGGTACTGGAAAAGCGAGTGGAAAGCAGGTACAGTTGAAAGTGGTAATGCTTTTTAACACGTATGACAACAGGGCAAACAGAGCAAAGAAATCATTCATTCCTCACAACTACATCACACAGCAGACCAATTTCGGGATAAATAACTGATTGTGAGGTGAGCTGTGTAATCAGCATGGATTTTGTCTGAGTGTAGTTATGTGCAGAGTTCTGGCATAATCTACCAGAGCAATCACGACCATGGATTTTATCCCTGATTACTCTGATTGTTTATCTGACTGTGATTACGTTTTTAATATGTGCTTGCTGCTGTAACACAAACTCCCCCTGTGAGGGTGTTAACTTTTCTCTAATCTTATTAGCTTTCATATGCTGCTGGTATCAAAACTTGTGTTAATACTGTATGTGCGGCAGTATCTCCTGTTTACTTTTTGAAAACTTTGCTTGTCATCTTTGACAGCTGAGTCGAAATGAACAGGAAAGAGATGCAACCTGAGCCTGTGATATTATGTAGTGACACTTTTGGAGCTGATTCTGGAGCCGGACACTGCAGCCCAGGAAAAATGTCGGTGTTTTACATTTCTGCAAACCAAGGTGATAGTACTTTGAGATTTCCTGGGGATATTTTATGGTTAGGCTTGGGCCATACAGATAAAGTCAAACATCACAATATGTTTGACCAAATACCTCAATACTGACATTGTGAGGATATTGTAGGGATCACTATTAATATTTACACAAGAGTTTTGTGATCAACAGTCAGTAGTAATGTAAAACAATCCCTTTACTTTAATTCACCCTTTAAAACCAGAAACAGGTTAAACTTACGCCATATCACAATATTATAATACACAAAATCCCAGACACTGAGCCTCATATAATGATATTAATATATTGCCCAGCCCTATTTCATGGCTCTTAAAATGTACCCCAAATTCAGCCAAAATATATTCAAGTTCAAACCAATAGTCCACAGTGTCACTGTCACATCTACTTTGAATGCAGCACCGTGTATCACCTTTTAGGATAAAGGGTTCTCATGAGTTATCAGCATTTGCACGCTCTCCTTTGGGTTCTTGTAAATCTTGCTGATTTCAGGAAATCATCAGTATTGTTTTAGAAAAAGATTTACTGTGTGCTATCACACTGACATTTGTCATATTGAGGGGCTATTATATTAGCATTAAAGTATACAGAGGATAGAGTCATATAATATCTTAGATAACAGTGGGGAACGTTTTTACATTCCCTTGGCAAGGAAAATCGCAGCACTGAGGAAACATTAGGCAATTCAGTGCGTATTTACCTTGAAAAGATACGGACCCCACACCTATCTTTGGATTTTCAATTTTCATGCCTGTCCATGAGCGAAGCGGTGCGTACCACTGTACAGGTTGCTGCTGGAGGGAGGGAGCTCTGAAAACCATCAACTTGTTGCTTGTCACCAGCAGAGATAACAGCTAATTTAATCGATCTAAGTACCTCATTCCCCCTTTAACATTCAGATGCAATGAGGAGATTTTCTGCGAATCACACCGACGACAGAACGACCAAACCATCTAATCAAAGTGACTTAGAGGGAGGGAATTATTAAGCACAAAAGATAAGTGGTGTAAGTGATAAAGCGTTAATATGCAGGAGGAGACGGAGTCACGGGGAGGGAGGTTGTGGGGAAGGCAGGCAGAGGGAGAGAGAGTGCAGAATGAAAAAGAGATAACGCTTTGAATTTAAATGTTATCTCGACGTTAATGGTATTTCCCCCCCCCATATCAAGATCGCTGCATGAGACAGGGGGCTGTATTTACCGAGTGTGACGCGATAGGCCTCAACAGTGCAAAGGTACTTACTCGACTTCTTCTGAACTAGAGAAAGCAGCTAAGATGTCCAGTAGGATCTTCAGAGGCTGGAGCGGCCGAAGGAGTGATCTTTCTTTGTTTCTGCCACAATTTGTGTCACCTTCTCATTCCTAGTTTGCCCTTTTTAATCAGATTTTGCTCTATTTTAAGCTGTAGGAAGCTGGAAAGAATGGTCTGGCAACTGGGATAGATGTAGCATACATGCATGAAGGAAGACATGGATTGTCTTCACCTGCATGGCGAGTAGTGCAGAGTCAGAGGGAGAAGTTGGAGAAGAGATAGGGGCATGAAGAGGGATTTCATGTGGGAGGACAGGAGGCAAAAAAAGAAAGAGACGGAGAGAAAAAAGGAGGTTGGGTCGCCTCAAGGTGAAAAGGAACATCCAGAAAAGTCCTGTGTTTTGTTTTAATTTTGGGGTCAGCTACCAGGCAAGGCTGTGAATTATTGAATAACCTCCTGCCTCACTTGAAAGAGCGGAGAGGTGGAGATGAGGTTTTATGGCACTCGGAGGGTGAGGCAGAGAAAAGGGCACACCTTCAAACGCCACGGCGTGTACACAGACATCAGTGGGAGGCATATTTTATTTAAACGCGAGGCAAGCTTAGCGGTCAGTGCCACTTGTCTGTTGCACAACATCCAGAGAGCACAGAGGGAAATGTTAGAGGTGAGTGTGAACTTGGACCCACCGTGGTCCAGTTTGGTTTGACTCACATTGAGTTTTTCACAGAAATGCTTAGTTTTTTGTTGTGGTGTTGTTTTGTTTTGTTTTTAATGCTGTTGAGACAATAACATGATTGGCTGAATTCTGATGCGGCTAAAAATATTTTACTAATAACTTTTAGACTCGATCCGCGTTATGACCCAGCATTTGTTGGTCCCTTTATACGATATCATGTTCCTGGTGGCTCTGTTACACGCTTTGTCGTGCAACTGGATTGCTGTATCAACTGCATGCAAAATTGGCTGTGGCATATGCACCCCATGCAATTTGGAAGTTGTAAAGTCATGTTATTTAAGTGCAGACTGAAGAGACTGGGCTGATTGTGCAGTCTGCAGTCTTAGTCACACATAATATTCCTAGAAGTGCGTTTACAACATGCTCATCAAGTTTAACATTAGCCAGTTTGAGCCCAGGTATCTCACCCATCTGAGTTTGCAGATCTGTAGCAGGACAAATGTTTGCTTCGCAGCGTCCCTGTTGGACTGCCTGCACTCCGCCACGAAACATGCATACACAAGCACACTCACACGAGCACATGCATTCACACACGCTCTCTCAAGTCTCACTGTGTCAAAACACGCATGTGCAAAGAATGCACCTGGACGTTATGCACAAAAGACACGCATACAGTGTGCACACAGTAGTTTCACACCTTGCTTCCTCTCACAAACTGTCAAGGCTGAGACGTGGCGCCCCAGATGCATTTCAATCACCCCGTCTGGGAAATATGAGGGGGGAAAAAAGGAGCGTTTTCCCTTGATACCCAGCAAAGCTAGATTTTCATTTCAATTTTCTGTCTCATCAAGAAAGGGAGAAATGGATAGAAACATGCACCGTGAGGGATATATAATATCATTAAAGTAGAAAAGTAATCATCTCAGGCTTCCTTTGAAGTTTAGGCTGTCAATTGTGTTTGGTTGTCTGCAGGTGTGATTAAACAAGCCTTAGAGCAGCAAGCGCGCTATAAAAGCCAAGCAGACATATTGGATTACAGTAGGATTTGATACATCAAACGAGATGACTTGACGAGTAGCCACAATAACAAACAGACCCAAAATCTTCATTATGTTGGTTTTAAACCCTAATTACAAATACATAATGAGAGAATATCTTTTGCACCTGTTTCCATCAGTCACACACTTGGACACCGCTCCCATTTTTTCATTATTAGCTCCAGAGCTTGGCATGGAAATTGTTCCCTTCTCGTCTTAGTCTAGGGCTGATATTGCCCCATTCAGTCATGAAACATCAGTGTAAATTGAACACTCTGTTGTCAGTTAATTGACTTGCACAGGCCCTCGCTGTGAATGTTTACTCCCATAGCTCAAAGTGATCTGGCAGAGTCCCTGTGGACCTTCCCTTGTGTGGAGACACTGTCTGCCTCTCTCTTGCTGAGTAACAAATTGTGAGACTGTAATGAGACATTTTCACTCATTCATTGTATTGCATCATTGCCATGTAATGAATGATTCTGTATGCAAAGCAGGCTATCAGGTTTCATTTTTGAATTGGCCCCTGTTTGCCGCACTAAACTGTTCTTGGGGGCATTTTTAGACCCTTGATTGGTTAGCATGTTAACTGTCAACACGGGTTTAGAAACAAAATTGAACTTTGGTAGGGTGTGGGGTTTTATAGTTACCTGGGCATTATATGAGTCGACACGGTGGTGAAATATCCTCATTAGTTGCTCTGTGCTCCCTTGGGCTGCGAATTCAGAATACTGTATGTCTGTATCTCCATCCACTTCCAAAGCGCAGCAAAAAAAACGTCCAAAAATAACACTTTGAGCACAAAAACGAACGCAAACACGGTGGATTATGGCAATATAAAAACCAAGTCACACAGCCCATTTTTGGAGGAAAGTAAACATCTCTTTTCTTGTTTTTTGGGGGGGGGTTTTCTATTTGAATTGGAAAGTAGATCCGGCAGGTAGCATCTGCAGGAAACATCTGCACAGTAGGCATAGAAGGAAGTATTAGGAAGAAACAACGTGAGAGTAATTACGGCAAAATAATTAGGCACCAGGACTTGTTCTTATAGTGGCACAATCCACTTTGTTCACATTCATTTATATACCAAACGTGTTATTTTGGGACTGGTTTTGCCGCGCTGTGGAAGTGGACGGAGAGATACAGCTACAGTATTTTGGATTAACTAATGAACGTATTTCAGCACCATGGAGTGCCCAGGTAACAGCCAGGTAACCGGACAATCCAACACTCTACCAAAGTTTAGTTTTGCTATAACAATCTTTGGTGCTCCATAAAATTAAGCTTAGGATATACTAAATATCCCACTATATTCTTTACAAATGAGCAGGTGCATTTTGCTAATTTGTGCCCTTTTGAAAAGTTATTTCTGCTGGAATTCCTCCTGGGTGGATCGGTGTAAAGTCAGGCCCCAGTAGGAACAGAAACAACACTAGTCCTCTTTTATTTCCTGTTATTTGTTGGCCAGTTTACTGGGCTTGTGTCGGCCATTTTGCCCTGAAATGAATTTCATGCCAAGGAAATGGCCCACGATGTGGAGATCATTGCAGCAGCCTGTCACAGTTTGACCAATGGATTGTGGTATATTTTCCTTTAATAGACCGTTGAGCCTCACGCTTCAGTGTGGCTGCACTGTATTAAATTGGTCTAAATGGCCGACCTGCCAATGTGAAGGGAGTAGTTGTTTGGAACTCAAATATTTTTTTGTGATGTTTGGTGCCACAGATTGCTTTATTATTTTATTTGTATCACATCTTTAGTATCTGTTGGGGAATCAGCGGACATGATGAATGTTTACTGTCTTTTCAAAGTACCAGCCGAGGAAGAGCAGAAAAGCAATTTCAGTAACAGAGAAGAACATTTCAGCCATCTATCTATTCTCATCTGCTGCTTGGCAGTCTTTTCTGAATTATACTCGTTGTCTAAACACAATGTACAGCAGCGCCACAGAATACGCCAATACTGAGACAAGGCATTCAGAATAAAGGCAAAGCTGATGGTACTTTGCTAATGTCTCTGATGCCCTAATTTCCTATCTGGCAGTCCCAAGTTATTGTGAATATTGTAAATGTTGTGAAGAATTAAAGAAGATTATTATGCATGGCACATATTAGCCACCACATGTAGGTATGCTGTCAAAATTATGTCACCACTGAAGCCTATTTAAAAAAAAAAAAAAAAATGGTGCAGTAATGGTGTTAATGGAAACTGCAGTCGTAAAATTAGCCACTATCAAAAATAACAATAACATCAAAAATGGATTATGAACCTATTCAGAACTGCTTAGTTGGGATTTGGCCTTTCCCTACACATGTACACACTACATGTGACCGCGTGCATCTGCGCATGCCATGCACATATCCTCCCAGTTTCCTTGCAGAAATTCACTGGCTTAAGGCAGCATGTTTATATTTATCTCCTGCTCTGTACCACTTTGTACAATGGTGAGGGAGATTCACACTCATACGTGCGCACACACACACACACACACACACACACACAGTCCCTGTTCATGTTAATTAATGACTGCAGTGCTAATTAGAAAGCATGAAGCTCTCCATACCCTGTGAGTGTCTCTCATCCATTCCTAGATTCACTCCTCCTCAAGGCTCTGCGCAGCACCAGTCCAATTTGTTTTGATCTCGGCTGCAAACAGCACAGGAGCAGGAAAAGCAGTGCATTGTACACTTGTAGGGGCACAGTAAAGACGGAAATCTGGGCAATTGTTGTGCTGCTATAGTAGCTACAGAGCAGATGTGCCACTGGGGTCTGTGTGTGTGTGTGTGTGTGTGTGTGCACGTTTGCGCATATCTCTGCATCTTGCCTGTATCTGCTAAATCCAGCGCAAGCCCCTTTTTGTTTTTAATCACTGCTGTATGCTCCCTCTCACAGTCCTCCCTAATGAGCATGACACACAGACGCACCCCACTGCCACCATCTGAAACCGCCATTCTTTTAATTATCTGCTTCCACTATGCTTGGCGTGACAATGTTGCCTCCTGTCAAAGTTCACTCAACATTTCAGGTCACAGTGGCGCGTGTGAGAAAGAGGCAGCAATTGACCACACATTCAGGACTGTGAAAAATCGGTTTGCATGTTAGACGCAGCAGTACTGCATCTGCACAGAGATTTATGAGCAGAGAGAAAACCTTGTTGGTAATGATGGCTCAAATGCAATTTTTCACATATCTGATTTGATTTGGATTTGATTTCTAAATTCTTGACAGCCAAAAAAAAAAACACTTGGAGTGTATCTGTTTATTTCAGATTCAAACCACATTCATGGGCGGTTTGAAATGCCATTTAAATAGCTTCTCTGAGAATGCAACTCCGTCTTGACCACTGCAATCGGGTTTGAAGTGTGTGTGTGGGTGGGGAAAGGAGGGGTCTGTCACTCCCCGCACAACACTTACTTTGCATTACAAGTTGTGACAAGGAGAGCAGAGAACAACAAGCACTGATCGCCTAAAAGAAAATGCATATTGATGCCTGTACAAATGAAGAGGTGTCTTGCCCCCTCAACAGCATTTTAGACACCGTCGTCCTCCGTCACTGAGGTTATCAGGTGTGACACATGCATCAACCACTGCTCCCAGTAAATACCATCCAAAACAGCTCCATTTTAATGTTTCTTGTTTGTTGTTACCACCCAGACTAGCATCCAGAAACAGAAATCACACCCACAGCCGCTATGCACATGTCTGCATCATGACGGCAAACAATGTTATAATGAAATGATCATGCTCCCTAAACTCACAAGTCTGATCTGGTCACTGTTAATAATAATGTGAATAGTCAGCCTCAAAGATCAGTGCCTGGTTGCATAAAGAAAACTAAGTAAAATACTTTCCTTAGCAGTTTGCTTAAGATTAAAAAATGTGTTGCACAAATGTATATTTTTACTCATGATACCAGACCCCATTTTGAAGTCGATTGAAGAGAATAATTACAAGACTTTGTACATGTTAGATATTAGACAGACTAATGTCTTGTCCTAGCAAAATTATTGCTGCGTCATGTTATTTTTTTTTAGAACAGAACGTGTGAGGACATGCTTGTGAAAAAACATTCAAATCATCTTGACTCCATTTTCACCATCTGTTTTTCCCCCATTTCCCTCCCAAGAGCCAGGATGTTCCTGTAGCATACACATACAGTCTAGTCTAGGATCTTTGCCTGCCTAGCCGATTTAATGTTTCAAAATCAATGCAGATAAAAGACACACACAAAAAAAACTGTGTCATTTTCACAGAGCAAAATCTTTGATTTGTCACGCCCCATTCTTATGTAAGCTTCAACTTTATATACAATCCCTGTGTTCTGTTTGGGTGGACATGGATGTTGTCTCTGTTGGGACTTGTTTATTTGCTCTGATCTCTGCCTCTGTGGTGCAGTGAGTGTGGGTGGCTGTTCCAAAGAAAGAAATGAGAATTATCTCTTTGTGAAGAGGATGGTAGGAAAAGAAATGAGGCTGGGTAAACTATGATTAGAACAGATTGAGTGAGGTCAAATATGAACAGGTACAAGTGGCTACTGTTGTTGGTGATGACATAAGTTGCATGTGGGAGACTTGCATTATTCCCGAGAGGGACAGGTAGAAAAAAAAAAAAAGAAGAAAATATAGAGTGGAACGCAAGCTGAAAACAGCCAGAGGCAGAAACTCACCTCCCAGCCGCTGGAAGCATCCTAACAGGCTCCATATATAGACACCGTACTGTCCGTGTCATCTCTGTGCACAGTTAAGACACAGCCGAGCGTCTGTGTGAGTCTGTCCGTGGGGATCTGTCCATTGACTAATGTGACCACCTGTACACCTCTGCTTCATCTGGAGCTGCAGTTACAACACGCCCACATTTTTGTATTACGTGGCGATTCCTGAGGTCTGGAACAGCTCTCAGTCCTGGGGGCAGATTTGACCAACAATCTGGAATCTGTGCGAGATGCTTGAATAGCCAGTCGACAAATTCTCCGATGAGGCCTTCACTTCAGAGAAGTAAACAAACATGGCAGCAGCCAGGAAGAGTTACGATGCTGCTGACAGCTAAATTTCTCCTGTTCTTAAGAAAATGTTACAGCGTGGACAAATTGAAAGACGTATAATAAGCCTGTCTAAAAGTTGATGTTATTGCAGCGATACCTGATGACTTAATCATTTAATGTCCTATGATTGGTTTAACACTGGCCAATGGTCTTGTCCTATAGATGGGACAAGCATTGGGCATTGCACATTCTCGGAAGAACGCCCAGTAATTGATTATCCACAAACTCATCCTTACTTGATTGGCAGATCTGCATCATGAATGAGTGATACAGTGTGCAGCTCAACTATTTTGACAGCAACTGAAGCTTTTTGTACACAGTGTCCCCAATCCAGCATGTCAAAACTATTCACACAGTTTTGGCTGAATTGTGTTACGTAATGGTTATTATGGATGGTTATTATGCAATAACTTGTTAAGGCTATAGTTTATTGAAGTGGCAGCAAGAGACTTTTGAATGGATTTTGGTACCCAGAAATCATGGGATGTAACATCAGAAAACTGCGATTTTTTTTTTTTTATCTCATTTGCTGGTAGGATGAAAAAAACATATTTTCACAGCAGGTTCCAGCATCACTGATGAATCCAGCTCTCTCTGAACAGCAGTTTGCTCACTGCTGTTTGGGAGGAATTTTTTGTATTTTGCTTTTGAATTTCAATTTGCCACTTTTGGTGTGCGCTGAGAAAATTTCCTGTCAGTCACTATACCTGGAACCAGAAATTTATCTGGGCACATAGGGTGAAGCTACGGGGTCTCTCAATAGATAGTGGTGGAGTACTCCTCTGTGTTGCAGCCCCAATTTGTGACTTTGACAGATAAGACAAATGTATTTTCCAGGAGCATTCAAGCAAAAGCAGCTTTCAACCCATGAAGTTCACCAAAGTTCCAATGTCTTATGGTCTAGTTGTCTCCCTGCGTTTTTGCGGTTCAGTTCATCTCTATAAGGATTCAGCCATAACTGCACTTGTCTCTAAATACTTTGAGGCACTTTGCACAGCTTTTGTGTTTACATCAGTTGGGGTTTCAAGATGAATAGAGGCCTCCTCATTAATTCATTTTGCCACATGCTACTTGGCAAATCTCCCTGTCTCTAAGACTGCAGATGTGCAAACCCTGATAATTTATTTCCCTTGTTCCTCCACCAGGTGTCGAGAAGGCTACCAGGGAATCCGCTGTGACCAGTTTCTGCCCAAGACAGACTCCATCCTGTCTGACCCAAGTAAGACCCCGCCCCTCCGCACCTCTGCATTAAATATTAACATCTGTCATCAGACAATTATACCTGTTGGACATCGGATCAATCTGATGCAGTTCTAGACAGATTATCTACTCTCCATGGGATTTGCCTGTGTTTATAGAGCACTACAGAGGGAAAACCAGATACGTGCACCAGTTCACGTGTTCTCACTGCCAACGCTGCAGTTCTCTAACACAAACCTCCGAGAAGACAGATCAGTATATAACCCTAAATATTTTTTGGTGCACTCAATCATTATATTGCCATCTAATTAGTAAACTGCTTTCTGTTTTGTGTGAAATATATTTGTGGGTTTTGTCATGAGAAATGTGTCTTCTTTGTATATTCTGATTGAAGTGTAAATGCATACAGGCCTATAAATTTCTCCAGAGATTTTTGTCATTCAGCAATTATCAAAACCTTAACACAAATCACTGCACAATGCACACTATACCCTAGATCAGTGAGTTTCACTCTTGGTCCTCGGCACCCTTGGTCCTTGGGTTTCTATCTTGCCATGCAGTTAATTGCAAATGCATTCACCTGGCAAGACTACGATAAAAACCAGCGGTTGCCTGGTGTCACCCCTCTGAGTCGCTCTCTAGATTCAGGTGTGGAATTGTTTCCATTAACAGTGGTTTTGCTAAATAAAAATAGGTGCAGGCCAATCAGCATCCATTGCGAGGCAGGGATAAACCAATCCCAGAGGATTCAGTGCTTGGCAACACACTAACTTCAGACTGAATAATGAAATGAAGTGAAATGAAATGGTACATGAAAACAGAATCGCCATTCAGTCTGAATAAAAGGCAAAACCAGCAGGGCTGTTTAGACCATGATTGAAATCCATAGCCATGTTCAGTTTAAAACAGCAGCATGCTACTAGATGAAAGACAGGTATTTGGACTTCATGATGGCCTTACTTCAGTGAATGAACCAATGCCATTCCATACGGTGAAATTCTGGTTCAGACCATTACAAGGTCTTAACAAGTATTCCTCAACAAACTCTGACAGTAAATCTAACAGAACTGTGGATATTTCCATATTTCATCTGCACTCTGAAAAAATATGAAAAAAGAAAGAAAGCTATTTTACCTATGGATGAACTCTTTGCAGCTGCAGAGATTGCAGAAACCTTGAACATAAAAATTTCATTTCCCACTGGGCACTGACTATCTTGTACAAGTTTACTAATACTGAGGTTTCCAATCAAACTGAGTTATGTTTTCTCATATGTTAATTTATGGGTTTACAGCATGTGAACTCCAGCAGTTCTCTTCTCTGTTATACTTTTACAATTTCCTCACTAGCTCTTACACAAACTCATGCTTTGTCCTCATATCCCCTTTTCAGTTTCTCCTCTATTCTTTTCCCAACACACACTTCTCCTCTCCCATCCTTCTCAAACTAATGTTGCTTCTCATATTTCTTTATCTCTCAGAGACATGGTCCTCTCAATGTCATCCAGCTAAGAGAAGAACACAAATTGCCCTAACTTCTCTCCTTACGTCTCGCTATCTTTTCCATATTCATTTTACTAACCTTCTCAGCTCAATCCAAAAAATGTGCAACCTTGTCATTGGGGCACTAACAATATTGGAGTACAATAGCTTATCTGTGACTTTCCTGCTAAGGAGGTACATACTGTAATGGTACCATTTCCCGTACGTACGAGGACAAGGGTGTTACCTAGACATTTTTATTTTATGCTTGTCCAATTTAAAAATATATATGACCATCTGTGGTTATAAGTAAAAATACAAATAATCCAAAGCAGACAGGCAGATACACATACATGCAAATGCATAGATATAAACACAGGAATGAAATTGTGTTCTTTATGCATGTACTATTATTATGATGGTATCTATTTTAACTATTGATAAAATGTGACCTAAATGTGGTGAATTACATTATGACTTTACCTTTCCAGACTCTATATTTTCAGGATCATGTACTATCTCTGCAATAACTTTGCACTTCTCAGAAAGTATGGCAAACCCTACTTGGTAGAAAAATGAAGTGACACCCACTATTACATAGAATATAATTCAAACCTACTGACGCACACTGATAACAATGCCATGATTATTTGTGCAGCTTTTATAAAAAGAAAAGACAGGACATGCTGATTTTAAAAAAAATAATAATAATAGATATTTTCCTAATGAACTCTTTATTCGGTATATATAATCTACAACTGTTTCCATTTCATAATGTGATATGGAAACAGTTGTAAGATTATATTTTTACTTTTTTTTAGATTTCATAAGTAGAAACATTACAGAAACATAGATAATGCATGACATAATGTAATTTGTAGTCAGCACCATAGAGGATGGCTGTTTGGGGTTGGTCTGCTTAAAATTCTGACTGCAATGTCAATGGTTGGAATTTGAAGCCCCACTCAAATGCCTCTCAATACCAAAAACAAAGTTATTCTCTAACAAACAAACAATTAGCCATGACCCAAATCTCAACTCTAACCTTAAATTGTTTTTCTCATCTAAACCAAAGTCAGTTACTGACTACTGGTCTATTAATCGGCATGGCTCGTCTTAGTGAATTTACATATAAATTGACTGGGAGTTACCAAGTCATTATTAAGGAATAAGCAACTAAGAAAATGAGGAGTGACCTGATTACTTCTTTACTTTTCTCTCCCTCTCCAAGACAAGATGCTGTCTTTTACATTTTTGGCTTCCCAACTGAATCCACAACCCACGTCCCCCACATCCTAGTACTTACAGCAGTCAGGGTTTACAGCCAATTTTGCCTGCACCCCCTTTCCCTGAGTCACTTCTGATCTCATTCATCTGCCCTTTCCCCCTCTGCTAAATCTCTATCCTCAATTCATTTTCGAATAGTAAGAATCGATTGCCCTACTTTCCACTCATTCCTCTCACCGGCTTCGATCCCTCTCTCACCTAGCCAACTTATTTCTGACAAGTCCCTGTACTTTGTTCTCTGCTAGTACAAAGCATAATGTTTTACAGCTTATGGATTTTTCTCAATAATACCTCCTCTTTTTTTTCCTCTTTCTTTCTTTTCATTCAACTACTTCCTGCCTCAAAAAGTTGGTAAGTGATATCCAAAAGAGAAGAGAAGCAAATCATGGCTTCCCACTTCTTTCTTTGGATTTGCTCTCATCATATGTTCACCTCACACGAGTTTTTGTCACAGCATCTCTGCCCAAGCCTCAGACTTGACCTCCCCCTTGACTCCTTCGCCGGTAGATCCTTAACCCCTAATTTCCTGCGTTACCCATTTTGTCCGGTGCAAGAACTTTCCTCAGTGTTGACATTGGTGCTTGTCTTCCCGATTTCCCTCAAGCCAACCCTGTCCCACCTCCCCCGTGTCTTTGCTAACCCCCAGTTGTCCTATCCTCTCCTTAACGAACATCTTGTCCAAGCCTTGAACCTCATCCCTTACTCCTGGCCTACAGTTCTCCATCCAACTTGTCTTCTAACACTAAATGCCGCTGGCTTCAGATGGACTGAGGTTTGAATTGTGCCAGCTCATGGGTTCATCAGCGGGGCAGACAGACACTGCCAGGGACCTCTGGCACACTGTGGTCTCAAAGGACAGGAAGGAGGGGGTTGAGAAAATAAGAGAGAACCCTGACAAAAGTGGACATATCTTCCTAGTCGGACTGTCACGCTCCTTCTCAGGGCCTCAGAGGATAAGAAGAGAGTCACGACCTGGACTCCTCGGGCTATCCAGGCAGAAAGACAGAGTAAGATGCAGAGGCAGACACACAGACAGACGCTTGTCTTGTCTTTTAAGTGAGAAGAGTAACAGCAAACATTGTGTCATGCTTTTCAAAACAACGGTGAAGAGCTTTACCAGTTGTAAAACATTATTGAATAAATGCCCATAAGATGAAAAAAGCCAGACATGAATAAATTCCAGACAGTTTCATAAAAATAAAATGAGCAAAAATAAAACAGATAAGAGGAAAACAAAATATGTAATAACCTGTCTGCAGAAATCAGTTTTAAGAGTGAATACAAAAGTTTACCCTGGTTTTATTGACCTTAACATCTCTAGCAGGGTACCTCATTGCCAAAAGGCCCAAATAGACTTCATCACTTTTTGTATTTAGCATAGAATGACAAAATAGATGGTTGAGCTTGAGGATGTCAGTCTGTGTTTTGACTCATCAGGTGTCAAAACATGTGAGATGTAAGTAAGGCACAAACGTCACCAATTCTTAAGAAGGACACACAAGTGTCATAGGTGTGAAGCAAATCTCTTTATTTGCGCCAGTGTTCTGAAATGCAAAATTAAATGCAGCCACTCTGCTCATCACAGTGAGTGATGGCGCCTCTAGGGAGCACCAATGAGTGATGCTGGTGTTTGTGGAAATACGCACGTTAGGGGCATTGATGGAAACAAAGTTCTGGTTGAACTTTGCGATACAATTCATGATTAAAATGGTGTCAGTTAAATGACTAGAGACATAAAAAACTAACTGAACTGATAACTGAGAAGAAAGCTGAACACCTGTGCCTGTGATCAACTTGATAGAACATGTGTTGCTGTATTTTAGATCCTTGTTGGATTAGGCTCGGTTCCCAAACCCAGCGGGTACTGTCTGGTCATTCGGTCAGTCGGTCAGATCAAAATGACCCCATTGAATTCAGTGGTTCTCTTCATTGTAAAAACGTCCTGTTTTCATATTGATCTTAATGACAATGAGTCAACACTGAATGATTGATTAATTGATTGATTGATTGATTAATTGGTTCTTTGATTGGTTGTTCAACTGTTTGATTGTCAACAAAGCATTATACTTTCTCACAGGAGACAAATGTTCAACCTCTGTGTGAAGCAAGACCGGCGTTTGTGTTAGTTTCTTGTGTTTTATCCATAACTGCATGTTTATTATCGTCACCATGACGACAAGGTATTTTAACCCAAACCATGACCTTTCCCTAACCTTAACCAAGTAGTTTTGGTGCCTAAACCTAACCAAACTGTGATTATTTTCTCTGTTGTCTGTCAGCATGTGCACGCTTTGGCATGGTGGTGGCACGTAATTTTAACCCTTTCCTTGGCACTATCACGTATTGCGTTGTGAAGGCGGCGTGGTGATTTCACATATTTCTGTGAGATCATGTTGTCAATACCAAACTTAACATTAAGACAGTCAGTTAGCAAACATCTGGCAAGATGTTAGTGCTTGTAGTTCCCTAGTGGTATTACAATATATGAATATCTTACAAAGTCACCATTTGATGTGAAATAGCAGGGGAAACACAGGTGTTTCTGATGACATTAATTAAGGTTACGTTTCAGGTGTAACAAGACCCATTCCAGTGAGTCAGCATGCACAACACCTGGACTCTATGAAAAATAGCTCTATTCTGAGGAATGGGCTTATGAAATTATGATATGTTGTCATAAATAAAATTATGCCAAAGGAAAGTCGGAAGCATCTGTTTTTGAAAACCTGTGAACAGGAAATGTGAAATTAACATTGGTGATGTTTAAAATAGAGGTGTACATGGACAGCAGCAGGGAAGCAGTGCATAGAATGTAATTCAGGAGTAACATAATACTGTAGCATGCATTTAGCTTTTGAGATACTGACAACAAGCTTCAACCCGTAGCCCCTAACCTAACTCTCTCGATGGGATCAAAGAAGTTTTGTTTAGGCTTCTAACCAATCTGTCAAAAGGCACGGAAGACTTTTTGTTGTCATCCTTTTGTTGGCAGGACGTGGCAGAAACCAAGTTCAAACTGCTTTTGTTGTTGAAACTGTGAGATTGCTGATTGGCACTACCCACTCCCAGGAACTTTCACAGGATAATGCAGTATTCACGAGCTAACGGAGACTAGACTCTAAATGTATGCTGTTTGAATAGCGTTTCCCCTCTCTGCCTCTCTCTCTCTCTCTCACTCTCTCTTTTACAACCTTTCATCACCGACATAGCTATTCCTCCATTATTGTCTTGGCCACCTTGAATAACAAATTTAGCACAGTGCTGTGGGCTCCTGCCATGTCGAATCGAATGCCCAGGAATTGAAACACTCTAGAATTACAATGCTGCAAGGCTCAGTCAGATTCAGTCTGTTCTCATCAATAGCACATGCATCATATCACACACACCATAGACTGAGAGAGAGAGAGAGAGAGAGATTTAGAGATTTAAATCTGAAGACAAATTTAATTCACGCTATCTTTATGAGATCTGATTTCATGCTCGGCAGGTTTGTGTGCTCTGCAGATGATAACATTGTAGCAACCACACAAGTCCAATTTCCTGAGAATAAAACCCTGTATTTCATGTTGTATTGCATGTGTGAATGCATAAGATATAAAGGAAGCATGAAATTTCTGATTGCTTTACGCTATTCATGCTTTTATTATACACATGGACGACTAGCCGAGGTATGGGTAATGGGAGTCACCTTGGGTATGATGCTATACTGAGCATGTGATTGGTGTTCTTTATCCAGGCTTGTGCAAATACTCGCACATTCCCCCTGCAGCCCAGCAGTGATACACACGGTGGACTGTAATGCGGCCGCAGACATTTTATCTGAGCACACAGATAAGAAATTCACAGTTTGTACAAATTGCACAAGCATTCATCCTGCTGAGGTTTTCTTGAGCAAGGCACTGAATACCTACCAGGTCAAGAGGTGTTGATCTGTTGCTGGCTCAGATAAATAAAATATCACACGCACAAATCAGAGAGAGACATGAGCAAGAACTGTGTGTGTTGTAACAAATTATAGCTCAACAGATTGCAGGAGCTACATTGAATTATACCTATCGTGGATGTCTATAAATACATTTGTCTGTCTTCCTGAATGAAAAAAAATCATTATACCACACTATGGAACTCCATCCATAATTCAAATATATTTTCAAACAAATGAGCTACTGGAATTCTGTAGCTCTTGGGAGATAAATAGGTAAAATTTGACCTGTGGTGTTTTTGTATTTTCGTTGATGTTTTTTTTTTCTTCCTTTTCTGTGTGGATGGTGGGATTGTGTAGGAGCTCGCCTACACAATCCCCTGGGTTTGCTCTTCTAGGGTCATGCTGGTACAATTCTTTAAGTGCATGTAAGTGAGGGGCTGTGTACGTTATTCATGCGCTGCACACTTGTTGTATTTGCGTTTCCACATGCGTGCGCCTGCATCCTGCCTTTTCCACGCAGTGTTGAAAAGTGAAAAGGGGTCTCTCAGGAGGCATCTTGTTGCATGCAAACTGTCTGAAAGACGATGAGGAAAAGAGCTAGCTTAAGGCGCAGAAATACTTGACGATTCTGGCATCAGCTCTGGTATCAGCGTTGCCTCTCGTACTGACTTTCCGTGGGAAGCCAAATCCAACCTACCAGGATATGGATAAAGAGCTGTCAAGTCTGCATGCCTGACTGCCTGATACCACTGATGCCAAAGCTGGAGGGCGTCGGTGCTTAGCTTTTACTATGAGAACAATGTGATTTTCCGTGCATTTGCCTTACACTTGCCTCACAATCATTCAGAGCAGACAGACACCCTTTAAATCACTCCCAAATCATGACTTTTACACTACATCATGCTTTGTGCAGAGCTTCAGCTGAAAAGACAAAGACTGATTTAGTTTAATTGGTGAGATGTCCAAGGGTGAGAGAAATGGCTTGTTTCAAGTTTAGCCTCGGCCTATTAAAAACAACAAAAGAAATCTCTCTTTGACTGCAGGTCTCTTTGAAACCAGATGAAAAGAAGCCATCTTGAACAGCAGCAGATCCCTTCTCAGTAGACATATTTGTGGGTGTGTGTGTGTGTGTGTGTGTGAGTGTGTGTGTGAGAAAGAGCGTGTGTGTGCATGCATACAAGCAGCTGTGTAGGCTTGTGATAAGTAACAAAATCTATTAAAGTACACCAACCTTGTAATGTCATCTGTTTACTTCAGTTTATCTGCCATTACTTTGCTTCAGAGATCAACCAAACAAGCAGCATTATGAAGAATATAATGTCATTTGTAAACTGAATCAAATAGCATTGTTAGTACATGGTACCACCCTTTAACAGTTATAAAACCATGCTTTTGTCAAAGCATCAGTCAGAACGATGTTTTCTTTCACTGGCTGTAACAGGATTATGTATTCTATAGGATTATGTTTGTTCTGGGGGTTAATTACTGTCATTATGTTAAAAATCAAGGTTCAACACTGATTGATGGAATAAGTGTGAGTCTTGTGTGTGTGTGTGTGTGTGTGTGTGTGTGTGTGTGTCAAGTCAACCACCTTCCTGCCCTGACATTTATTTGCATTGTACTTTTACAATACCATTAATGAATCAATTAATTAATGAACTGAGATCTTTAGGGTTAGAGTTGGATTCAACAAATTTGACCAGAGGGCACCCAAAACATGATTAGCGGCAGTGGGTCAGTTTGCAAGTCATCAGTCCTCCATCCATAAACAAGACACATTGACAATACATAGAAAAATAATTCATAGTAAAACAGAAATGACTAAATGAAAGTCACAGAGGGGTGTTTACATGGTTAAAATGTCCAGGTCCAGGCAGTCAGGTAGGTTGGCAAAGAGAAAAGATACACTGACTGCCTTAAAGCATTACACAAACATGTGTTGTTTGGTTTCTTCATGTGACACACAAAAAAGCAAGATTTATTCACTGGTAGTTGGCACACCTGTGTAAAGATTAGCACAGGTGTACCAATAATGCTACCTAAACAGTAGAGGCAGTAGAGGTATACAAGAGTATACTTGTAATAAATCTCCAGTTTGTGTTTCTCTCACTTAGCTAGTTTTTTGTTCGCATATCCACTCTTTAGATTTTCCTCACCACAACAAACTTCAAAGGTCTGATCTTAATACAAAAAAAATAGTTAGAAATAATTATATAAATTGTTGCAGCAGGCTAAAGCATAAATATTTGCCCTACCCTCAGTTCATAATGCCATGTGACCTCTTATTGGAAAAGACAAAATGCAAATAAATAAGTTTTTCTAAAATGTGTTCATATTGAGAATGCTAGTTAATTGATTTACAGTTCTTCACCTTTTTTCATCTCCACCCTGAGAAGGACTAAATGAAGTTGAGACAGGGTATTTATTTATTGTCACTAAAGTATTTTAAAGGGGCCTACATTCATGACTAACGTCTGATACATTTCAAATAGATGAAAAGCTGGAGTCCTGAAAGGCTTGAGCCTGGTCACACTTTAAGTATTTTTCTGTGGTGTCACAGCCTTTTAGCTTGTTGAAAGCAGGTGAGTCATCACCAAACACATCCATGATAATAGTGCTACAAGGTGAGATTTTCGGCAGGGACCTCCACCCATTGGAGGACTCTTAAGAAGACTTAGACTGTCTCCTAGCAACCTGATTTAGGTATTTATATTCTTTCTTAACTTCTTTTTCTGCTCAATACTCTAATTCACCTTCTGTAGATTATTTACGTCAGTGGTTGCCATATTCCATATGCCCTGCTTCAGGGCACATGGAATATTCATTACAGTGTCGTTTTGGTTGCATTTAAGCAGGTACTTGCAGTACAATTTAGTAACTTTCCTTCTTTTGATCTGTGAATTATAAAATTATCTTTTTTTTTGGCCTGGTCTTCATTTATTACATTTTTTATGTAAGACAGGACTTACTACTTCTTTGAAAGCCAAATAAATGTAAACTACTCAGCAACAATCACAGCAATGGAATATATTAACATGAACATAGATTTTCTATACCTGTCGATGACGCAGCTGCACTTACATATTTATGTTAGCTCAGGGCTTTGGGGTGTGAATTGTCAATTCAGGGCGAACCCATAGCCCAAGGTTGACTCACGTAAGCCCTGGGCAGTCTTCAGCCTGGGGCTAAAGATAGCCCAGGGCCCAAGTAAGTGCAGCATGAAAAGGCCCGGGACACCCCTGGTGGATCAGAGGAGGGGTTCACATGTTAGTAACCCAAATAACCTGGCTGACACTGACTATTATACAGATGTCTCAGAAGTGCTCAGGTCACCCATACCACCACCACTCCTGTTCTGGTTGTTGAGGGACCCCTTATGGGTGGTGACCAACAGAAGGAGAGGAAACAGAACCTGAGAAGATGGAAGGGAAGAAAGAGAAAGACAGAAGGGTTAATAAATTGAGGTTTGGAGATGTGAGAATTTAGAACAGGGAAAAGTTGATTCTCAGAATCTGGAGGAGGCAGACAGGACAAGGTAGGTGTCCTGTAGGGGTGGTTGTGCTGCACCCAGTCAGATATTGCTATCTGGAGGCCAGCACCCAGCAGTACCAGCATCACATGCTTACTGGCACAGCCATCTCCTCTCTGTGTCAAGGAGCAGCTGTGCATCAGAAATGGGCAATTGGAGTCCTCACAGGTGAATCCTTGGGTCCAGAATAGAAATCCATCTAATCTGAGGCCTCGCTGGTACAGTGTCACTGTTTTCACATGGTGTCAGCATGCAAGCCTCTGAAGTGGCAGACTGTGGGCTGCGCTTCAAAGAAATGTCTTCATGTCTGCAAGGGAAGTAGCAAAAACAGTCCATTTCCCATCAGCTCAACCCCACATACCACTACCAGGCCAGCAAAGTCCTTGAGGAAGGCTTTAGGGTCATCCATCAGTATCAGCTTTGGTAGAGGGTGCTGAGGGAAATGTTAGGTCAAGGGTAAATCCAATTAGAGAAGCACTGGATGGTGGCAAGAGACTGGAAGCCCTGTCCACAGCCCGGGCTAGCTCAGTCTCAAGCCCAGCCTCATGGTGTTGGTGCACCCATGGAGGTCATTTGAGCAGACTGTTGAACTATTGAAATCCCTTTTAAGAGTAGCCCACCAGTCAGTAAAGGATTCCTTTTCAAGGCAATGAGCAACAGTTTAAATAAACAACCTTTCAAGTCTACAGGCGCAAAAGGGTATCAGGAGCACACAAGCTCTTCCGCCAGCTTGTGTTGAAATATATACTGAACATATAGTTAGAGGTTAAGGTTAATTAGCTGCAAGTGTGTCTCACTGACCAGCTGGGCTGCTCCTGGCTCTCCCTGCCTTTCAACCAATGTTCAGTCTCCACCTGGCTTACCACACTGACACAGCACATTAGAGCACACAGCTTGTTCACTTGGCTTTGAGAATTAAATGGTGTATCACCAAACACCATGATTGTATTGATATTTCTGTTAGCTGCAGCTGAAATACGTACAGATGAAAGTGAACAATAGCTGACAGAGTGATAACTAATAGTCTGCCACGTGCACATACTGAATGTACCTACATGTGGATGTCTGTGTGTATTTCTTTGACTATAGTTTATCATTAGATGCAAAAAATATTAACTCTGGGGACTATAAGATGAGAGCCTTTCTCTAGACCCAGATATACAATAGCAAACAAAAGTTAATCACATGGAATTTTCCCTTTCTCACATTTTATCCCCAGAGTGAAAACAAAGTGAGAATAATATCTGATTCTCTCCATCACATTATATTTTCCCTTTGCATGCAATGACAAAAGCCATTACGCATTCATCTCTTACTTGAAATGAACAAAAACACATGAGGCTTTCTGTTGTCCTCCAGAGTTATACTTCTCCCTCTGTGGGTGAACTCAGTGGCAAATGCAGAATCGTCAATTGCAATATGGCTTAATGGATCATGATTGCTGAGGCCAATTTACCTTCCGCCTGTCTATTGAAAAGGAAAGGGATAGCATGCAATCAGAGAAGGAGAGAAAAGAGAGAGGGAAAAGAACATAAATTCATATTGATTGCAGCAATTCATCTTGTGGGCACCCCTGTGTGACTGGCCTTTCTCAAAATATTTACACAAGTGAACGGTAATGCTTTTGGACGAGTAAAAAATACACATTTGTCATTTATTCTGTACAACATTTCAGCTGTTTTCTCTTGTTCACTGGCCCCAGTTTTGTATCCAGCAACTGATCAAGACTTTTGGCTCTGCCTGCATACACACTAATGGATCTGGATGGCTTAATTTATGATGAGGTGTGGATCTTGTCAGCTGGTGCTTAGTGAGGACTATAGCAGTGGGATGCAAATGATCCCAGAGCAGTGTAGCAGCTTTGCAGGAGAGGGGTGCTTGCGTAGACTGTTCCCCCTCAACCTCTCCAACCTCCCCACCCCTAGCAGCCACAGGTCATTAATATCTGAGCAAGAGAAGCAGAGAGGGGAGGACCATTCTTCTTCTTTTTCTATAATCCTCCCTTCTTTCACTTTCTCTCTTACTTCTCTCTCTCTAACACTTCTCCCATTGTTCTATAGCAGTTTAATATGTTTACATTCACTCTTGCATGACAGCTTTAGGCCAGCTTTGATTCTGCCAGCATCATGTCCCTGAACTAGAAACTAATAGCCATACCCACTGGCTCATCAGAACTCAAAGTTTCATTTGACAAAGTCTCACCTTTGAACCCTGTACTCACACAGGCAGTGGCTTTACCATTATAAGTGACCACTGGTCATTCATTTCAAATGGAGGCACCAGACAAGGAGTGACAGAGGGCAGGTGGACCACTGATAACAAGATCTTAGCATTAGTATTGCATACAAAATTTGAGAAAAGGTCATCTTTATGCAAATATAAAGCAACTAGAGGATACATGCATTCATCACATGTTCTTTCACAGACTTAAGTTCCTCAAGGTCCTCAGGGTCTGCTAACTTTCGCTCATCAAAGTTGCAACACCCAAAACTCTGGCCAGAAGGACAGCTACAAAGTCATTTAGTGGCATACAACAACAAAGTGTCTATGTGAGCGCAAAGTAACTCACTTGCACTTAAATGGGTGTGCAGATAGTCAGCCAAACTGGACATTCCTTCCTCACTTTGTAGCTTCCTGACAAGGTGAGTTTCCCTGTATCCCAAGTCGATTTTTCTTCAGTGCCTGTGACATCAATATTGCCTAGGCTGCCTTCCTCTGAAACTGCACTAGCTAGCTACTGCCTGATGTGCCTTGGCCTGATCACTGTCGTCACCCCCTTGTGCTTCGAGAGCCTCGGTGCCGAGCATACAATTTGACGAGTGGTGGATCAGCCAGAGCACTGGAGCGCTTGTCAGCGTAATGTGACAAGAGCAAAGCTGAATGCATCAATGGCCCTTTGGAGTCCAGCTGTTCCATGGCCTCAGCTGCTGAGGCCATGGAACAGCCCTCCCTCATCTTCAGGAGGAAGACAACTCCATGTCCCCATGTGGTCTGTCTCTACCCCAGTGGATTCATGTCCTTCCAATAATTTGGCTCTTCCATCAGTAAGACAAGATTTCCTCACCATTGTCGGCCTGCAGCCACCACCTCTAGTCCTTCCTTGACTGCAGAACAATTTGAGGGATCTGCTGACCAGTGTTGAGATTTTCATCACCACTACATCTGGGTGTGTGTGGAAGCATCCTGGTTGAGAGCCTTTCATGCTCAAGTGGTTTCTGTAGGACATTCCCCCAATCAACAGTGTGCTGGCTGCCTATTTTTCTCCTGTTTCTGATATTGGGCATTAGGAACCCTATTCTTCTGCAGACTAAAGATAAAGATGCAGTGCAATCAGCAATGTTGGATGGCATCTTTTGGCCAGTAGACACGTCACAACTGAGGAGGAGGAGGCTAAGGAGAGTGATTTAACATCCCCTTCTGGAAGGGCCAGCAGAGGGAGACATGCTGTGCCCAGGAGGCCCCTCACGCCGTACTGCCCTAGTGTCCCTGCACTCCAACAACTTTTCTGAGGAGCAGAATTTAGGATCCAGTGCTGCTGTAACCTAAGATTTAAAAAGGGCCGGCATCAATGCAGTCCAGCAGCACCATTATCCCTCGGCACTTGCAGTTGCATGTGCAAGGGACCAATGGCAGTACCCAGTGCAGGGCACATCAGGCAGCATTTCTTCAGACAATGCCGTACTCAGCAGTGTTGTTGTCTATCAGATGCCTAAGATAAAGTGGTGCTGGCTGACCATGTGCATGCAAATTCTTAATGTGCTGAAACAACGAGATGAGTGGTTAAGCCAGTTGCGCCCAGATAACGGGCTGCAGCCTGTGTGAGATGCAACTGACCGATGACCTTCAAGGCATTGCATCCACAGGTAAATCTAGATTAAAGATGATATTACCAGTTTTTGTGATTGGGGCTTTACTTGCCTTACGTCAGGATATCTATATCAGTATCTCCCCCAGATTATAAATACATTTTTTTCTTTATGTATTTATGTAGTCTTATCATTTTTATATACAGCATTTTACATATTTTGTCACTGTTACTTACCCAGCAGAGATCTCTGCCTGTGACAGTATAACATCATGCATAGCTATCATTATTTTATCATTGTTATTGTAGGTTTAATAATCAGATCCACATTATTCATCTCTTAAGTGATGATGATGATGATGACAATGATGATGATGATGATGAAGATGATGATGAGAGGCAACTGTGTTTCTCAATGTGAAAAGAACAGCACAAGTGGCTTTTGGTTTAATTGAGTGTGTTAGATTAGCAAATGACAGTGAATCAGTCTTTTGAGGACAGATATCTGTCATGATTCAAGCTGTGAAATTCAGCTGCTTTGAGGCTCTTGTCTGCCGCGTGAAGTGCCTGTGTGTGGGTCCGTATCGGTGTGCTGATGTTTTCTTGTGTGTAGCCATCTGTGCAAAAGAGCGTGCAAATCAAACGGGATGTCTGCTTTTGTGTGCGCACATGTGAAATTGTATGTGAACAAGTTAAGCTACTGGGGTTACTGTCTAAACTAATGCCAGCCATCCAAGCACCAGTCCCACTGAGTTAAACGATTATGACAGCTTGCTATGAACATGGAAAACGCGCTAATGGCCCAGACCTCTGTGATGGAACAGTTGGAAGAGAACACCGATCGTAGAGTAAAATTACTCGAAATTGACCTGTCCAAACGACTTTTTAATGCACCTTTTGTGAGGCTTTACAAGTTGACAACTGAGTCTGGTGTCATTGTCCATCAGTAGGAGGACATTACAAATGATGGGAGTTTCATTTCCACAGTCAATAAGCACCATCTCTGAACAAATTTTGTCTGCCCAGATAGGACAGGCATACTGAGCGTCCACCAATTTACTCTGTCTCTCTCTCCCTCCTTCATTCTTGCTGTCACATATGCACATTCTCTCCCTTTTATTGCCTCTCACTGCTACCTCTCTCAACTGCTGACTCTCATGATGTTTTTCCTCTCTATATTAAGTGATTCATCAATAATCCAAATCATTAGCAATTGCACCTCACGTTGTGTAACTCAGCAATACCTTCATTAGCCTGAAAGGGCTTTAATTATATGGTAAGACTGACAAAAACCAAGCCTGTCCCTGCGATTCTATTTTGTGTTTGTAGCATCACAAACACAGAGAAGACTTAAATAGTTGTTTAATAATGATACAACCATAACAGGTTGTGGACATCATCGCTTTGGCCAGTATTGTTTATTTCCCTCTCTTCACTGATTCCTCAATGTTTTGAGATGAATGTGACAAGCTTTGATTTGAGTGTTGGAGAAGAGTATTTCACATACTTTCAATAATAGTGTAAATGTGTAGCTCTCTGATTACAGATGTTAAAAAAAGACATATTTTAAGTTATTTAGATTATACCTTTAGCTGTATAAGCATAGTATTTGTATAGTGTTTGAATCAAGTCCCAACCTGAGCGTGCATGAGGCAGATGTCTCATGCACCTCCACTTTCATAGGAGTGCAGTGTTATTCCTCCACACAAACATCAGTCCTTGTATTCTTAAGTGAACTAGTCTTCTTCCTCTCCTTTTTAAATTCAGTATAGTCTGCACTCTTTCTTTTTCCCTTCTGCCTCAGTCCCCCCCTCTCTTGATCGTGAAACTGAACCGATCATGTCATCCTCCTCTCCACTCCCTGAGCCCTGCCCAGACGAAGAGGAGTGTCTGAGTGAATTAAGACACGCTGCTTTGCCTTTGCTCCACCTAGATCTGGCTCTCCTCCAGGGCATCTAGTCATAAAACCTCCAAGAACAAGAGTACCACACAAGGATCACTGCTCAGGTCACAGGGCCGTATTAAACTTCGCTTGGAAATAAGAGGGACACTGGTCCTTGTTAGTGAGGCAAAGCCTTCTCCCTGTCTTACCTTTCTTTGTCCTTTTTCGTATATCCATTTCACATGAAACTAGTGACCCAGGAAATGCATGGGATGATTGTCAGTTTGATTGGGTCGACCCTGCAAAACCACCTTGGTTAAGGTCAATGTTGAGACCAAGGTTAAATACAGAACGTAAATATAGCTGCTTTTGACGGCATTACAAGGTGACAGCCTGTAGGTATTTTCCACTTACAAGGCCCTTTGTGAATTGGCTTCTACACGGGGCGGATCAGCATACCTTAAAATTTCCAGGTCAAAAGGGGGTATAAGGGATTATTTACAGAATATGGCATTTCTGCTGTATTCTAGGTAATGCAATAGAGAGTGAAAGGAATGATAGCCAGTTTTGAGAGCAGGGATGTAAGTGACAGACTAGCACTCTGACTTAAGCTGACTTAAGTACATGGCATGTGCCCTGCCCCGATGAATCACGGGTCTCCCCTGTCTGTCTCTCTCAACTTCTGTCTCTTTCCACTCACTTCTCCTCATCATCCCTTTCAGTCCCCATGCCCTTCAGACAGTGCCAGCTAAAACTCTCCAACCTCTCTTTCCCCATGTCCTCCTGCCTTTCTCTCATCTTCCTCACGCCTCTCTCCTACTCCCACTCTCTGTCTTTATCTCAGTGCTTTTGGGAACAGACTTCACCGCCGCCTGCCTCCCCTCTCTCGCTCATTTATCCTTGCCAAGCCTGCTGGTTAGTCGCCCTCCCCAGTCTCCTTGCTCCTGGTTTCCATGTGCCCCGAGGGAACTGCCGATTGACTGACTGACCTTCCACTGCCACATCTGCAAATTGGCTGCCCCTAATATCTCCTTTACATTTCTACCATTCTACCAATCATCTCTACCAATCGTTCCTGTAGCTGCTTTCAGGATATAAAGTTTAAGTCAATCATTTGGGTGGGGCACACATTATATTGCTAATATTGCTAAAGTCCTCAAACTTGCAAGCCTCCACCGGCACACAGTAGATATTCAATCAGGTTTGCAAGATAGGGTCAGGTGTTTTAGCTGAAGGCTATGTAGATCCTCACTGGGCCTTTAGCATTTGTCAAAACGAATGATGATTGGCAGCTGAGGCAGTGAATATCAAGTTGAGAATGTCAGACATCTTTTGCAAATGGAAACATGGCATAGAAGTAATAGAAGTTGAAGGTGTATATGTATTTTAGGTGTATATGTTTGAATAATTCGTATTTTCTGTCGTACTCTAATGGTCGGGTCATGGTTCATGCTCTGCTACTGTGCGATAGGCCTTCTGCATGTTTATTGAACAGAGAGTGAAAGTTTGTTTAATGTTAAATTATTAGGCTGTTAATTTGGCTTCTCTAGTCGCTTGGGGAAATCACTTGTTTCCGTTCTCCATGTAATGAGATTTTGTGACATGAAATTGACTAAGTACAGTGTAATTAGGTCGTTGTAATTTACATGGTAACCAGAGGGCGTATAATGTAACAACACAAAAGTCATCTTTTTGACAGATCATTTTTTTTACCCTGAAATCTGAATCAATGAGCACAAGACTTGAATTTGCAGGTTGTTGTTTTTTTAGAGGGAGCACATATAGTATCGTCAGGTGTCTTCCCAATATTATCTGAATCTTTTCCATGACATAGTGCTCTGATATTCCTTCAAACCTTCTGCTTCACAGGGTAGAAGACACACTGGTCTCTAGGCTCATGGGCAACCAACAAAATATACATGCATTCACGGGCATATGTACATGCACAAACACACACATGCACGTGCAAACAACTTTTATTAAGAAAGACATGTAATCAAACCTGACACCACAGAGGAAATTAAAGAAATTACCTTGCTGAAGCTGTAAAGCAGGGGTCATCAACTACATTTGTTCAAGGGACAGAATTTCTCTAAGCAGACACTGTGGGAGCCAGACTTTCAAATAACAAAATTTTAATTTATTTAGGCCTAATTAGCTTATTATTGTTTAATATTTCACATTCTTACCAAATGAATGTAGTTTTTATTAGCCTACATCTGTGTGATCAGACTCAGAATAGACTCTTAACTAGGAAATGCTCTCCACAGAGCAAAGACCTCCGCCAATGAGGCGGCTCACTGAGGAGTGGTGCTTCAAATCTGTAATTCTGGAAACATAAATGCAGAATGCAGTCCTGATTGGCAGGAAATATTAATCAGCCTTAACTTGTCGCTGTTATGCATTGTCCTGATTGGTGGAAAATGCTTGCAGGAGGAAAATCCTTTTGAATTGTTTATCTGCCGATGCTTCCCACCCGGCCCGCAGAATATCAATGACTTCAGACAGTGATGATTTAAGTGATGAAGCTTAACATTGTGCTTTGATCTGAGTCCACTTGAAGTGTTAGGATTTATTGTTAGGTAGATATATCAGCCAATTTAGAGTAGGCAGACTCTACCTGATGTACAACAGCGTGAATATTAAATACTGACAATCATCATGGTGGGTGTACTGTCGCTATAAGGGAGCTTGTTCTTGTTTACCATTTATTTTCAAGTTCTGCCCCAGATACTTTTATGAATTAAATCATTTGTAATTTTACCACCTGTTGACTTTTTATCTCTCTCAGAAATGACAAGACAGAGCAGAAAGCAAATGCGCCATTCACAACAACACCCTACTCTTTGACGGCGACATTATCACTGTAGGCATTATCAAAGGAAGTCCCCAGAGGCAGGGCGAAAGAGTCTGGCTAGGACAAGGGAATCTGTGTCACAGGTCTTTATCGTAATTGCTTCTTTGTTTTGCAGCTCACCTGCTGTTTAGTGTAAAGCATAATGGTTGTGTCATAAAAAGCGTAGTGAAATGTCAGTGTTTTTTCTCTTTGGTATCTTAAATCTGACTCCCATCTCCCATCCTCATGAATGATTTGTTTTGGACTTTGATAACACCATAAATCAAAATCTTAAATTATCCTTATGAATGTTTTCTATGTAATGTCAGGACACTGGAGCTTGCCAAAGGAAAGTTGTAGGTTGGCGTTAGGATTTCAGATTACTGTTCAAATTGTAGTTACATTTAGTTTAGGGTAAAATTTAGGATCAGAGTTTGGATTTCAAGTCAAGGTCAGAATTACGAGGTTTAGGTTAAAGCATTACTCTCCTGCGCATTTTCCATGTGGGCCCTACTTCCCCTTATTTTTCTACAGTGCCCACAGTATTGATTGTGACCAAAATCATGTCTTATTCCACATATTGATTGTTTGCCAGGTAAGGAGACATGTCAGTGAAAAGATAATAAAAATATCTAAACGCCTCTCTCACACTGATGCTATCTTGTGGTGTGCAGGTCAGCTCTAAGTTCATCCAAATCCACTCAGATTCACCTTGACCACAACTGCCCAACATGGTGGCAATTTTAGTAAAAGAACTACATTTGCATGAACCCACTTACCTAATGTTACATAATGCCAGGAGGAAAAAGCGTGGAAAAAGAACAAATTCAACAAAGAATATACTTCTGTATGATACTTTATATTGTTATTATCTTAATCTTTCAGTGTCTGCAATCATTAATGACTTTGTTTTGCTGAGCCTTGAGGCTTAAATCATCAGTACAGCATGTTTGGAGATCCCACTGGTTCATGAAAAAAACGCCCAAATAAAATGTTGACATTTTACATTTCTGCAAACTACGGGTATGTTGAAATGTCACATTTCTAAACCAGTTAGCTCAACACTTAACATTATGTAATCCTAACACCAGCTACTTTAACCACTTCAGTTAGCTTCATTAGCTAACATTAGCCTTAGGCATTCATGTTATGGTTCAGGTTAGGAAAAGTCCGTGGTTTAGGTTAGGAAATGTTAGCTAATACGAATACGAAAGTCATGTCTTTGACTGACCCGTCCACCACACAACCCTCCTCCTCACTCACACTTTTTTAGTTTTTATCCTTTATCAGGAGACGAACTTCACAGTCATCTGACACGTTCATGGCTTCCACCACATTGGCTTCAAGTTGAAATGTTCATTTGAAACATGTTTTTACTTGTGAAGGGTAAACTTTTTTTTTACAACATTACAACAACATTTTTTTCCCCTGGTGACTAGGCTTAAAAAAGCTTCTAATTGGCCACTTTTCCACAGCAGCCATTTTGACACGAGTCGCAGGTAAACACGGGTGTTATTAATGACATTAATTAAGCTTCCAGCTGAGCCAGGGTCCTGGGGCTGCTCCTGCTGGTTCACTCAAAAGGCTCTGGTACACTTACACGGACTCACACCTTCATTAATGTCCTTAACACCTGTGTTTACCTGCGATTTCATGTCAAAATGGCTGCTCTCCAAAAGGTCTATACTGTAGATCCTGAACAAAAGCAGCTTACACTATCTAGAATAGAAGATTTTAAAATGTATAATAAGACAAATGCGTGTGTATGTGTGTGTAGATGGTGGCCAAAGGGCTTCAGAGAGGAGGATGTGTTCATGTAGGCATAACCTTGATAATGGCTGAGCTCTCTGTAGCTCCCACAGTGACTCAGAGGTTATCACTGACATATTTTTCGAGAATAGTGGCCTTGACAGACTGAGCCAATTACTCTCTAACTCTAAATAAGACAGGCGCAAACTCAATCTATATTTCAAGACTCCAACACCACGTTTATTTGAGCATATAAATTTTAGGTACATTTGCACAGATTTTTGAGGAGCCGCTCCTGTAAATCCAAAGTAAGCTTTTTGCCAGCTTTTCAAAACCAACATAATTGAGAGAGCAGCGCGGGCCTGTTTTGCTTCAAGGCTTACACAAACATTGCTGATGTAAAATATCATCCATGTATAGGACCAAATCCTCAGTCAGTTAATTTGAGAGCGAAAATATGTTTTCAGCCTGGTATCTCCAAACAGAAGCAAAGTTAGTTGTGCAGTAGCCTCACACACTGTAGTCAGACCTTTCTCCTCACGTCATCTCGCTTTGCTTTAGCACTGTGTCAGCAAACAGGAAAGTTTGTCTGAGGCCTTTGTCAAGATGGAGTAAATATTGCATTTCTTCAGCCGGAGACAATCAAGGACAGCATTCAAAACCAGGGGTTGCTGTGTATCATCTTGTGCCTGTGTGGCTTTCACGCACATCCGAGTCACAGATTAGAAGAAGTATGTAGAAATATATGATTGTAATGAAGGGATGAGGGAAAAATCAAAAGAACAAAATCAATATCCCCTTATGAATTACTCTTGCTGCAGTTGCTGTATAAATTAGGCCTATTGCTATTAATTCAATGTATCTGATGTAACTCTCAGGACAATTTTTCACCCTTGAATTATACCAATAGGCAATGTAATTATTCATAGATTTTGTTGTTACAGTCGAAATCGGCAGGAGGCTTGATTCCCCCATACTTGGTTTATTTTGGATTCAATTGGATGTTAAAGTCATAGAAATGCGTCTGCTCCAAAATCCACCAGTGAGCCTAAGCTTGCGTCCCTGTGTGTGGGTGCGGTCACACATGCACGCGTGAAAAGTTATTGTCATTAATGCATCCACGGATAGTAACTGGAGCCAGTGTGATGGAGGAAGCAACAGGAAGGAGTGTGTTGTGTCTGTACAGCTGCCATTTTGTGAAACTGCAGTTAATCTCTAATTTACCGCACGGATTGCAGAGAAACCGTAATGCTGCCACCCTGTGCGCTGTGAAGAAGTAACCGAATGAAAACAGGGGAGGGGGGTGATAATAAGAGAGTGAGGTCAGATGGGTGGAGAGACAACAATTAGGATAAAATGAATAGATGTAAAAAGAGTGAGTCATTCTGCTCTGTAAAAAGACTGAAAGTGCCTGCAAAACCCCAAACCCGACAATCAAAATGGAATCTTTCCTGGAAACGAACTGCAGAAATGAATACAGACAAAAAAAAAAAAGATCAAAATTCTTCCCTCCTCCTGCCAGGGACACTTTGCCTGTATGTTATCATTTGAGGACTGCTTTATTTGAACCCGGGATATGACAAGTTTTTCCTGTTTGAGAAATGTGGACATATGAGCCTTACCACAAGTCAGTCAGTCAATAAGCGACATCCACTTTTCAAGGGCGCCCTCGAAAGGGTCTGGCGAACAGAAGCCGGAGCGATTCTCGTACATCTCGGCGTTGCCTGACATGGCTGTGTTCTAGGTAGTGAAATAAGTTGTAAGACGATAATCCTCCCAGGGCTCGTTGTTTGGACTAGTTTGATATACGGATGCTGAACAGACGGCTCAGATGAAAGAGTTTCTGTCAGGGCAGTAGATACAGATACCTGGTTGCCATAGTAACTGCTGAGGGCAAAAAAACAAAGACGGATGCAAGGGAGACAGAACAAATGATGAAGTGATGAAACAAGTCAGTGAAAGATAACATTTAAATTCAGTGATGATATTGGCTGGCATTTATGGAATAGATTGTTTTTTCTTGGGTGGGGGAGTTTAAACACACATTTTTTGTGCAGGGCTATTAATCTGTCATATTGTTTGCTATCCTCTCAGTTTGGGACAGGCATATGAATTGCGTAATATGGGGAAGGGCATTTGAAAAACAATAAATCTCTTTGGTGTTGTATTGTTTTCTTAACTGCTGATATTTGCCATGTCATACAGACATTTCAATCAGAGGAGACTAAATAAAGATTGGCAGACAAGTTTTATTGCATGAATTAACAGAAGGAGTCTAGGATTTGCAGGGAATAGTTTGGCAATTAAACTTCACAGAGAAGTAGCCCCATGAAGGCTGCATGTCTGATATCCCTGCGATCGAGTCCAGACAGTGGCGGTGGTGAGAAGACGGATCGCTGGAGTCTTCCTGGATGAATGAACGAGCCTCAGTCCCGGGGCTGGAAAGTCCCTCTTGAGAGCTGAAGGCCCAACAGAGCAGCACCGAAAATGACAGGCAAAGGCAGCAAGCAAGGGACTGTTATTAAATTCTGGCAGGAGCATGATGATTGGCGTTCCCAGATACATGCAGAGACCTGATTGGATAAATAAGTTTGAATAGAAGAAGCAAGAAATGACAGCGTGGGGAGAAAGTGGCCAACATGGGAAAATTCTTCAAAATAAGATGAGAGGGAGTGACCCTAAGGACGGTCTTCCTAACTGAACTTTCAATCTAGTATAATTGTATTTATTTTTCAAGTGTGAGCACACAGTAGGTCCAGGTATGTTATCTACAGAATGCAAGAAGGCAGGCAGCAACTATAGCTTGCAGGGTAGGTTACTCTAAATGTGTTTTATGCTTTTTTTTCACAGAGACTGTGCAATTATGTAACATATTTACCATTAAATTGGGGTCCTTGCCACAACAAAAGAGAGCAACATACTCTTAGATACAGGCAATTAGTAGGGACAGGCTGTTTCTTTTGGTGGATGCAACTTTATGCCTAATAGTGACAGAATTTACCAGTATTCTGTGAAAAAAAATGTGCCGCTCACATTTATTCAGTTGCCTGTTTTAGGCCTATAGATGATCAATAAATACAAAAAAAGGAGCAGTGTTCATGCAGGGCTAATGCATCACCAAAAAGGAGAAAAAAGACCTGGATGTTGGTAGTTGTTACTGGGGTTGTGCCAGTATGTAAGGCTGCTGTGGGTGTGATGTTATTGTATGGTCCTGAAATGGCTTGAGAAATGTGTGCAGATACAGTCACAGCATGCACGGCTGTAGTCTTTTTTTCTGTTTTTGTAAGCCTAAAATGATTATTAATGTAGGTAACCAGATTTCAGATACTTTTACTAATACTACTGGTAATACCGGTAGCAAAAGTAGTAGTAGTGGTGGTGGTAATAAAGCTCTTTGATGTGCGATCCCTTTCACTTTCTCATTCTGTCTTTCAACTCTGACTCACAATTACTGTGATCCAGTGAACACTGCTGGTAGTCTGCCTGAGCCTTCTGTCAGTGATCGATCACCTTGCTTGTCCGATGGTATTTAAACTTGCCTTCCTGAAATGTATCCTGTCGTTTCAGTGTGCGCGTCACACCTCCACTACCCCCACTACCACCAGTGTCAAGGTCTCATCTACGGCTCCCCAGGGAGAGATTAAGGATTGCATTTATTTATAAGGCCTTAGTTCCTGTAGATTATTTCCTGCAGTGAAACCAGCACCAAAGTGCTTGTGTTGTACTGTAACAAATACACTATATGGACAAAAGTATTGGGACACCTACACATGACACCTACAGGAGCTTGTATGACATCCCATTCAAAATCCATAGACATTTGCAGCTAGAACAGCTTCCACTCTTCTGAGAAGGCTAGTGTGAGAAGTGTGTCTGTGGAAAATTTTGCCCATTTATCCAAAAGAGCATTTCTGAGGTCAGACACTGATGTTGGACCAGAAGGCCTGGCTCGCAATCTCCGCTCTAGTTCATGCCAAAGGTGTTGGATGAGGTTGAGGTCAGGGCTCTGTGCGGGCCAGTCAAGAAAGAAATATCACAAACTGACATTTTTGACTGACTCAGAAATGTTTGTAAAGACAGGCTGCATGGCAAGCTGCTTAACTTTATACTCCTGTGGCAATTGGACTGAACGAAATACTTGAATTCAGTGATTTAGAGGTGTGTCCCGATATTTTGGTCCATACGGTGTATCTGCTGTCTATCACATTGTGCATCTTCCTTGACTGAGCTACTACGACCATTACTAGCACCATTGCCACTACTATACAACTAATCTTAATTTTATAAGGGTATTCAACCTATTAAATATTGGTCATCAGTCTTGCAAATAAAGCATCAGTGGAAAAAATAAAGTGAAATGAAAGATCTGAGATTAGTGATGCCTTTTTCATCTACTCCACTGTATAAAAATGGGAAATGATGATAAAGATAGGCTTAGAGACAGCAAGAGAAAGAGAAAAAGTGAAAAGCAGTGTTTTTTGCATCACACGATTGTACTGTGTGACTTATCCATACTAAATGTGATTATGGCTGTACAGTGGACAACACGACAACATCATTCAGTTTCCCTCTGCTCCTTCACTGCCGCCATCTGTCAGGATATCAATTTATTCCCCCTTCTCTAAACACAAGCAAGCACAAATTGGAAATAGCATGGATCATATTCTCTGCTATGCACACATGGAGAGCAAAGCTATCACTCAGACTTTGAGATCCGAACATGATGCAATCACTTCCTCATGCCCATCTGTACATGATTCATTTTTTTTATCTGACAGAGGGAAGGAAGAAAGAGACAGGCAGTGTCTGTGTGAGGGTGCGTGCCTGTGTAACAAAAAGAGGACACAGGAGCTACCAAAAAAACAATCCAAACATGGATAGATGCAGAATTTTACCTCACATAGTGAAATGTGTTAGACTTTGAGCAACTGAAATGCAACCTGTAAATTTATTGTGGTGATTACCAACACACACAAGTGCATGCATGTAACAATTTCCCGTAAAAAAAAAAAATGCTACTTCTTTCCTTTGTAAGCCAACAAATTTTGTCCACATGAGTTTGCAAAATTACAATCATGGGATTGGAATCAGGTGATGCATCTTAAAGTGGTGCATATCACATTTTCACATAAAACATTCATTCTTTAAAGTTAATGAAAAAAAATACTTCCGTATAGTTATGCCGCTTTCTTCAGTCAATCAATTCAACTTTATTCGTATATCACTTTACATACAATTAAATGCCGTTCAAAGTGCTTAACAAAATAAAAACAAGAGAGAAACGAAGAAAAAGGTCATAAAAACACAATTTAAAAGACATAAAATCAGTGAATTAAAGCCGGGTTTTAAGATTCCTCTTAAAAAGCATTAACTGATGATGAATTCCTCAGCCCTCTGGCAGGCATTTCCAAAGACAGCGTCTATAAACACCGAAAGCTGCCTCACCACTGGTCTTCGTCCTTGTCCTTGGAACAGCCAGAGGTCGAGAACCAGAGGACCTGAATGACCTGCTGGGCACATATCCTGAAAGCATGTCAGAAAGGAATTGGGGGCCTGGGCCCTTTGGAGATTTATACACTAATAAAAAAAAATCTTAAAATCTGCTCTAAAGCATTCAAGGTAGCCAGTGAAGAAATTTTAGGACGGGGTAATGTGCTCTCTCCTACTGGTCTATATGTTCTGTGCCAGTTGTAACTTGCCTTTAGTGCACTTCTTAGATTCTTAAATATAGTTTTGATGTACAGAGTTGAAGGTGCACCATGCAAAATGACCAAGGTGTGATTTAAGTGGTTCTCATCACTGTGTTTATTCTAGGTTTTTTCTCTCTGTTGACTCTAAAGGTTTTCACTTCAATCAACTCTTGGCATTTTTTTCCTTGTGCACCTTTAAAGATTTTTTTTAATTTTTAAAGAGACATGTTCAGGATCTCAAGCATCTCCAGCCTGTTCTCAGTCTTAGATCATCAATGGAGACACTGTCATGCCCCCTCTGTGTCTGATACTGACGCCGGCGGCATCCTTTGAAGTGGAAGGCATGCTTTAGCGTCAGCATGAGATGTGGAGGTGTAGAGGAGGAACTCGGGCGATGTGACATAATTTAAAGGTCTGCGTAGTGAGGAGGCCGGGTGTGCAGGACCATTTTGCATCCATCATGTAAAGCAACACATAAGCCTAACCTTTTCCTAAAGTTAACCGAGTAGTTTTAGTGGCTAAACATAACCATGTGACACTGACACATGACAGCAGTGAGAATCCCTCTGACAGATGCCAGAGAGTGTGTCTCATTGGCATCGGTATCAGACACCGAATGGGCATGACACAGTGTTGGTATTTGATAATGTGGAATGAGAATGACTTGGCATCTCAGTTTTATCTGATTTTAGCAGGTGGTCATTTGGGTTATTCAGTTCGGCTGACATTAGCCAGGCAGTTATATAAGTCATATAATACCACCAGCCCACTGGAATCATTAGTTTTGACAGCTGAGATATAAATGACTATCTTCAGCATTGAAGGGAATGAGACACTCTATTGACCAATAACATGCCCAGAGGTCACAAATATTAAGTATGAGCTAAAGCACTGACACCTCAGGCACCCAGCATGTAATTAGTGATGCAGAGGAATCACAGTCACTAATGGCGAGTGGAAATTCTGTGATTGGCAGGTAAGATGAGTTGAAGATAGTCCAGGAAATACAATCTCGCTTCCTCAATCAGTCAATTAAATTGGCATAATCAGTTGTGTAGATGGCAGCGCTTGAGTCAAACAGCAGTCACACGTGAATCTCTGTGAATCTGAATGCGTCAGAATGTCATTAATGACCGTACAGGGCTTGGTTTCAGCTCTGATCACAGTCTCCACTATGGTCACCGTCTCTGTGAGAGCAGGAAGCTCTAATCAGGCCGACACCGGCCACCCACTTGGCTCACCACTACTCAACTAAGTTTCAGTACGAGTAAAAGGCCCATCCCACATGAACTCATTTTGTAGACATACCTCATTTCCTCCTTTCATGGGAATTGATGAATAACTTAGTAATCAGCTGTCAGGATTTTATTAGATTTACCGGGCAACTTGAGACTGAGAACTCACATATTTAACTAAATGAAAGAACAA
Organism: Myripristis jacobus; assembly: GCA_900302555.1. Taxonomy (NCBI): domain Eukaryota; kingdom Metazoa; phylum Chordata; class Actinopteri; order Holocentriformes; family Holocentridae; genus Myripristis; species Myripristis jacobus. The sequence continues at coordinate 155,228 of OMLB01004339.1, forward strand.
AGCACATCACAAGGGCAGCAGTTTCTGTCTGCAACAATGACACAGGCTTGTGAAGCATTACATTTTCCCACCCCGACGGATTTCTCAATTCCATCTCATATTCATGACAAAATCTGATTTATAGCGTTTCTTAAATGACGTCTGTCTGTGTGTCAGCAGTGTGTGTCTCCCAGCAGAGCAGAGCTAAACTGTCTGTCATTAAGGGACCAGTCTGACTGCTGTAGACATGCACACACACATACACATGCACAGACTCAGACACACACATACACACATCCTCATTTTATCCTCTCTCTCTCTCTCTCTCTCTCATTATATATATATTTGTAGTGTTTCGTCTTTAGTTTCTGAGTGTGCCTCACGGACTTGCAGGTGGAGTAGTGATTTGGTGTGTGTATGTGGGTGTGTGTGTGTGTGTCATATGTGTATCGACGGGGAGGGGAAGTAGGACAACTCGCTACAGACTCCCTGCCACCCACACCTGCCTCCCCGTCTGCCTGCACACACACTGGGAAGCATCTACCTTTGCATAGACTGCCATATTGTTGTTGCCTTTTCCCCGCCCGAGTTTCTGCACAGTGTGTGGTTTATTTTCATAAAAGGGGGGATACGGGAGATCTTGATTTTTTTTTTTTTTTCCCCCAATGATGAAAGGAGGAAGCAAATTCGACAGTTCCTCCCAAGGACATCCCTGTAAGTTTTACAGCCCGCATAATGGGAGCCATTGTAAAACCCGATCCTTTACAGTTAACAAGACCTTCACATGTTTATTTTGCTTTATTTCATTTCATTTCCCCCAAACAGCCAAATGGGATGCAGCGGTGTGATTCAGACAGCCTGGTCTCAAATTTCGTGACATGACCATAAAAATAATGTGCTCTGTGTTTGAAAAGTGAGAGAAATCTACCATGAAAGGATTATGCAGGGGAGACATGTCAATCAATATAGAAATAGCACCGTGGAAAGCATGAACGTTGAGGCTGGTGGCAGATGGGCCTGTATACACGCTCACGGAGAATTTTTATACCATTCACTAAGTTTGCATTTTAATTAAGCATGACCTAAACATTTCCCAAAGCTTAACCAGCGTTACTTTACCTGCCAAAAGTCGACAGTTAATATACATTTTCACATGAGTGAGAAAAGTGTGTCCAGTTCATGCCATAATCTACCTTGGCAGAAGAATGTAGTTTTCACATATTTTGTGTCCACATCATCTAATTTTTTTTTTATTAGAACTTGTGCTCTTGGCACAAAATCGATTGAGACTGTGTTGGATTCCGATGCTGCATCTCCACTGGTAGGTGATGACTAACTGGTGAATCAGAAGCCATTGATCTCCACGTAGCAGATTTAAATTATGACATGTGGCAAGAGCCTTTATCCAAAGTGCATATATCTATGGGTTCCCAAATGGGAATCAAACCCGGCACTCTTACAGTGTTGGCACTGATGTTTGTTTTCCCCACTGGCATACAAATGAATCCCAAGCCTCGGGTGCTTTAGTGCCAGCTCTGCCCAGTGAGGTATAAAAGCACATAATTTAAAAGAACAGATCATTTAGTCCAGTCCATTAGTCCTGTTTGGCTCAGTCGGGCCATCCATGCAAACAAATACATGCACTCGTGATGTTGTAAGGCATTTTGGGTAGTAGTGGCCACCACATAGCATATGCAGATCACGGATAATCACCATATACAGAAGAGTGGACCCTTCTCAGCTTCCCCGGTCGGGCAAAAGTATTTGACAAACGAAAGATGAGCGTAGATTATTCAAAAGCCTTCATGTCCATATGCCGTTTATCATGTTCATCTCCTCCTGTCCCACATTGCAGGCATTTTTGAAGGGAGGAATCAAGAAGGAAGTGGAGACAGGTCTCTGGGTCACTGGTAAAGTGAAAAATGATCCGCTTACATCCGGACCAACACGGCCCGATAAGATAGGGGGCAGATTGGACAGAGCTTTTCACGTTAGAAAGAGCGGCTGACCCAGTCTAAGATCTTGGGGAGGGCCACGGAGGAGATAAAGTCACTGTTGCGGTGGTGGAAAGTGAGCGGTGACAGCGCAGAGAGCAGTGCTTCTAACAGATTATTCTCTAACAGCTGGAAAGTGGAGGCACTTCCTCTCGACTGTTTGGAAAAATTACCGAGAACTTATTCAAGGGACTCTGCTCGCTGCTTCACAACAATTACATAACAAAGGCATTATTATTTTTTTCAGATGTGGAAAAGCAAATGCTCAAAAGAAATGCCGTCAAACTCTATTTTGCATTTTAGACTTAATAGCTTGTTTTGCTTGCTGACTCCTTTTTTTTGGGCAGTGTTTAACCAAATTATGATCTCTACATCTCCAAAGTGCGGGATACACAAGAAAATCAAACGCACTGCCTTATAATGCATTAATCAGCTACTAGGCATGAAGCATCATATCCCTCACAGCTGTTATTTTAGCCAGTGATGTGTGCATTGTCTCTTAAGATGTGTCCACTGTATTAATTCAACAAAAGCAAGCCCCATCCCCTCCTTCCCACTCAACAGGAAAATTGCCACCATTGCAAGAAAAATGCTATTGTGACTCTGGTTTGAAAATGTAAGCCATTTTAGTGCCAAAATTACCCGTACCACTCCCTCCCATTTTCCCTGGTATGTTTTACGCCACATAATGTAAAGAGGCTCTTAAACCTGATACAGCGGGCTGTTTAGGCATGGGGATGTGGATGATGTGTGTGTGTATGTGTGTGTGTGTGTGTGTCATCTCCAGCAACTCTGCTAGCATGTGTCTCCTGACGCTATGTGACAACAGGGGGGGGGGACAAACGACCAATAGAGCAGCTTACATAAAAAAACAAGTCAGCAATGATCTGGCCATGCGCTCTGACACAATGCTAACGCACGATGTTCTAAATAACTTCTCTCTCTCTCTCTTTTTCTCTCTCTTTCTCCCCCCCCCTCTTCCCCATGCCGCGTGGAACGACAGATCACTTGGGCATCGAGTTTATGGGTAAGGAAGCTCTTCTTGTCTTACATGTGTGTGAGTCATGCCTGTCAGCATCACGGGGCTCTCGTGTTGGGTAAACAGTGCGTGATTGCTTGCACACATGCATTGTTCACGACGCCAATCAAAATGCACACGAGGCCATGTGTAATCACACGTGCATAATCGCGCAGAGCGATCGTTATTGGATATGGCGTGGGGAGGCAAGGCGCACATGTGGCGGGATGAAATGGTGTCTGTGTGAAAATGCATCCATAGCTACCACCCATCAACCACTCTCTCTCTCTCTCTCTCTCTCCTCTCTCTCTCTTTCTCCATGTATTTATGGAATATTGGTTGCTATCTTCATCACTCTTCTCTCACCCTCGTCTCTGAATACATATGCATTTATGTGTCTTTACTTTTTGCACTGTCTTTATCCTCTTTCCTTTCTCTCACTTTCTCTCTCTCTCTCTCTCTCGCTCTCTCTCTCTCTTTCTCGCAATTGCTCATGAAGTGTCCCTTCAGAATACCAATGTGCTGCAGTCTCCTTGGAAACAGCGAGAACAGAGAGGCATGCAGGGTACAGTGAGGGAGTTTTTATGATGCTGGCACTGTTACCAATGGCACTCCTCATTAGTGTGTGCCTGTGTGTGTGTGTGTGTGTATGTGTGTGTATGGCTTATGTTCAAAAATGTGTTTGTTAAGCCATTGGTTCGTACTTATGTGAGTTAGATGATATTCTTCAAATAATCGTGTGTGTATGTGTGTGTTGTGTGTGTGTGTGTGTGTGTGTTTGTGTGTTGTGCCGGCTGTGTGCCAGTGCCTCCTCATCTTTGCCAGACTCTCTCCTGTTCTTGGCTCTCCTTCCAGGCTCTGTGTTGGGTATCATGGCTGAGGAACGCCAGTTAACGACATGGATGCTTGTTGTTAACTACAGTCCCTCGCTCTCTCTTTTTCGGTAGAATTTGGGCTCTTTCCATTCACACACACTGGAGATACAATGGATCATCTACAGAAAACCAGAGGAGTGTGGAGCTCTCTGCCTGGTGTTTGGGCATGTTGGTAACAGTCAGGAACTGCAGCATGCTGTTGGTCACGCTGACCAAAAAGTTGTCCGGTGTATTGGCACCATAAGTGATAAACCTACAGACCAACATTTCAGCAGCTGGCTGGAATGACATTAATGAATGTGAAACAACCACAAGACTGTAATGTTGGACAATCTGGAAAGGAACAATTCCAAAACACCAGCAATGTAAAATGTCAGTTTCAAAGTGAAAACACCAACATAAGAATCTGCCTGTGAAGTTACGTGCCCCGGCATGTACGTGAACCAGTGAATCTCTGGCAAGAAGACACAGTTGTAACCGCATTTTAATCTGTGGCGACAAGACATGGTTGTACATAGTGGAAAGAAATTTAAAAAATGAAATAAAATAAAATAAAAAAATTGAAGGTTGTTGGTTAAGAAGAGTGAGGAGTTAGCACTCAACTGTGGTATAAAAAAGGTTTTTCAGAGGTTTTGAATCATCAGAGCCACAAGAGCACCTTGATCACATGGTCATAACTGTGCATAAAAATATTAGGCCGATAGACCCAGTGGTATGCAGGATTAGCTGCGGACAGATACGCACAGCTAAACACATGAACACCTCCAGAATGCCACCTGGCGGAGATGAAAATGTCCACCCGCTCATTTGGATTTATTTCCTTTGCACAGTGGGCAAAGCTCTCTGAATACATTTTCATCACTCAGAGGAACTAGCAGCACCACACTTCCTTGTCTCCCGTGCAACCACAACGGCTCTTTGAGAAAACTTGCTGAGACTACGCAAACTTGGCGGCGGCAGATGATCTTTTCAGCGGAAGTATCTTGCAAGTGTGCCATTTATATTCAGTGGAAGTTTTTTTTTTTTTTTTTTTTGCCACTGCAACATCATTCTGACTCTACCACTTTTTCTTAACACCTGTAATCCTGCCAAAGTGTTTCCCTCCACTGTGTTAAGCAGTGCACAGATGGGTAAGCACCTCCCACACACAGCCAGGATTTGTCAGCGCATCCCATGTCCTCCTCAGACGCAGTCTCTGTTGAGAAAAATTAATGAGAAATAAAACTGTGACTCTGGAAATCGCACACAAATCCTTTTTGAAACCGGTCCATTACATATTCTTAATGTCATTATACAGTTATGGAAATGTATACAACGGCTTAGTCAGTGCTTTAGGTTGAGTGGTTGGAAAATGCTGTGAAGGCCTTAAGACAACTTGTGGGTTTCTTACTAAGCAGTCCCTTCAGAGTGTCCATTTCTGTTTGGAGTTATTTATCATTTATCATCATAAGCATTTAGTTAGCTTATTCTCCAGGGCTCCTGTCATACTTCGAATCTAACAGGCCATTTTGGAGAAATTTATTCATCAATAATGAGCCACTGGGTCCTGACTGGAAGTATTGGTGGCCACCCCCTCCTGGTCTGATGCAAATCTCATATTCTAAACATTTGGCTGATTTTCCATGAGGCCCAGTTATGACAAAACAACTGGGGCCAGTTGTGATTTGCTCGTTTTTCCCATGACATTATTTCTTGCAAAGGGGAGAGAGGAGCGCCACCGCCGTCTTTCATCATAATTTAAATTACAAGCCAGTTGACAGGGTTGAAAACATTGTAATGATCTCGAGAAACGGAAATAGAGATCGGTAATAAAGGGTTCTAATTAGATCGTAGCATCAAAGAAGTTTCCACCTCTAAACAGTTATTGATGCCATATCAAAGACAGGATTTGATTTAGGAGAATCTTTCTAGTAAGCAGATTGATGTTTGTTTCTGATGCAGACCAAACCCTTAACAAGTTGGCTATTTAGGAACACACAAATGAGTTGGGCTGCATTCAGTTCAGCGCTGTAATATGTATATCCTGGAGAGCATCTTGCTATAGAAATATCACAAGTGGATGTTCATAGAAATGATTGAGCTCTAACTAGAAGTAAATCAGGGAAGTTGATTGGAAAATATTTTTTCAAGGCCCTTTATTGTCTGAGCCATTGATCATCCTCCATGGCAAGTACACAGACATATTATTTTGGAGCTTAGCATAACCAGAATATCTAAGAACATGTCCAACAGAATGAAACATCCACTCCAACAGACCAAATCTCTGAAGTTAAAATTAGAAAAGAAAAGCCTTAAGGATGAAATGTCTCCATACAGGACATTACCTTTCCAAAGCATAATAAAACCTCGAATAAATTCATGATTTCTTCCTGGCCTCCTCATACTACATTTTTCATATTGCTTGGTGAAAGGGAGAAAATTGCACTACAGCTAGTCAGTCATGGGGGCATCAATATTTCCTTTCCATCGGAGATCACTGAGCTCCGGCTGGAAGATGTTCCTCTGGGTTGTAAATCCATGATGGAGCAAAGTGGTACAGGCAAGTATTTTTTGGGAAAGGGATTTGAAGTCAGGTCGATTTTCCACTTCCATCTGGAGAGCCCAAGGTGTGATTGTGCCAGAGGGAGGCAGTTTGGCAAAGTATGGCAAAGATAAATACAAGTGTGACGGATGTGTGTCTGTGTCTGTGTGTGTGTGACGTCAGCAGCAGTAGGAGCTCATGTCATTTATGTCACTGAGTGTTTTACATGTGGAGGCTCGGGACCACAAGTCCTCGTTTCGCTCTGCCTGACTTTCACATCTGAAGGACTGTGGAAAAACATTGTGACTGCGGTATATCAGACCTGTCCCGCTCAATGTCAGACAGGAAGGGAAGACGTGCGTGCCTGACAGCAAGAAAAAGGGAAAGACGCAGGGCGCAGTTGTACGTCGTCGTTGCCGTGATGACTTTGCAATCAAAATGTCAGCCTGAATGTTTCTCCTTGATTTCTCCATTCCTTCCTTTCCTGTCGATGACGTTTGACTGTAGGTGATGCTCCTTTTGTGTTTCCAGCCATGATAGCTATCGCAGTTCATGCTTACGACTTAGCCCTTTGTGTATTTGGTCCAAAATAAACTGTTGTTGCTGCTGCAGGAAAGGTAGAATGCATCACTTGCTGTGAGTCACAGAATGTATTTTTTTTTTTTTTTTTTAATGACTTCTGTGTTTAGAACAGCAAATGTAAAAGCTTTTATGTACTTGGTCTAGGTTGAATCATAGGTTATCAATTAGTGGCAGAGAGTGGCAACATGGACACTCATAAAAAATGTTGCAGATTATTACTTCAAACACACCCATGCTGACATTATTTATATGCATGTAGGGGATTTGCATATATGTCCATTTTAAATACCTCTACATAAAACATGTTTGCTTTTGGCATTTTTCCATGTATGGATGTCTAATATACTTGACAAATACATGTGTCCTCCCCAATTTTTGAACATATAGGGGCTGTTTCATCCTGCCCAGACAAGGGATATAATTATGTTTGGTTCATGACTATGGACTCAAATATTCACCTGTTCAGATATTTGTTTTTTCAGAAGGTATTCAGTTTTGGGATTTGGATATCTGTTCTTGTTGTTGTTTTTAATGTAGTCCGCTAGACTTTACTCATTATTTCTGACAGTAGTGAACTGTCAGGCTCTGACATTTTTTTACAGTGTTGTCTTACTCATTGCAAAGGTCTTTAATCAAAAGATCTTGAATCTTGACAACATTTCTCTGCTATAAAGGCATCTAAGTTAATTAGATTTCCATGTGGGCAGAAGTAAGAAAGATACAGCTTACTTTCCACCTGCAAGTTCAGCTCTTAGATCACAAATGTGACTATACGTCATGTGTGCGTGTTCAAATGAACTCATTCCTCTATTGGTGGAAAGGACACCATGGCCAGCCAAGAGAGGGCATGCTTAATCTAGTGAGGCAGCACCTGCAAAAATAATGATTTTATCCATAATCTGTATGCCAGTGCATGAAAAGTGTACCACTCAGGCCTTTGAAGCGATCGCTTGAGAGTCCCGTCCCTCTCAGTCTCTGTTCTCTGATCTCTCCCCTCTCTGCTTATGTCATCCGATTCATTCATCCCCAGTCTCTGCTCTTGGCACAGCCGGGGAGATGTTACATACAGAAATAGCTGATAGTGATGGGAACAGAACATGTGGTGGAGAGCTACTCAGTGGCTTTTGTGTAAGTGTGTGTGTGTGTGTGTGTGTGTGTGTGTGTCTTTTCTGTTTATGTGTCTCAAGTCCCACCACGACCAGACTTACACCCTCTTTCCAGCTCAGACTCCGAGTCAACGTGCCTCAGAGCCACAGTGTCAAAATACCACTTCAGTGTGTCTCCAGACGTCCGTCAGCTCCGTGTTGTCTGCGTGTCTTTGAGCGTGTGCGTTCCGTGTGTACTGTCACAGACGACAGTGTGATTGCGCTACAGTTGTTTGGGTGTGTGTCTGCGACCACGGTATGCTTGGTGGTTAAAGTATGCAGCTGTTTTCAGAGGACAGAGAGACAGTGATCAGCTTATTACTGTTTGACATAGATATGAATGTGGCACTTTTAATCAGAGAGAAAGGGAGATCATTTACTTTTCCTTATGGATTTGACATGGAAATCATAGGAACAATTTGTCGCACGATCGAGGATAAAGCTCTTTATGTGTCTGGATGTTAGGAGTTGGAACAGTTTGAACCACGAGCACAAATATCATGCTAAAGGGCATTTCTGATTTAATCTCTAGTATTTAGGCTAGATTTGAGGAAAGGTTAGCTCTGATTTATCACTTATTGATTTCCCCTTTCCTCGCCGTCTCGCCCTCATGGAAACATGTTTTGTGAAGCACATACGCCGCGCGTATTGCAACGTTTGGACAAAAGGTCACCGCAACACCTATGCAACTTTGCCGCCACCAGCTTCAGTCTAAAACATTAATCATATTTTCCTATTTTGTTGCTGTAAATCTGCAGTCATGAGGGCTTTGCAGGGGACAAATGGAGGTTTGGAGTGGAAATAAATAGAAGGTAGAGGCTTGTGACCTCACAGATGGAACGTGTACATGCTTTCCCTCTCTCGGGTCATATGATTTATTCACATCAAGAGAGCGTGTTTCTGCATAGGTGTGACGGCATGATGTGGGTGGGTGACGGACTTTGCGACCTTGGCACCGTATTTGCCAGTGGCCTCACACGGGGCTTGCTGCATGCATGCGTACGTCTCTGCATGAATGTATATCTGTGTGTGTGTGTGTGTGTGTGTGTGTGTGGAGGAGAGTGGGGGAGGACAAGAGGATTAGCACAGGGCAAATTAGCTATCTCATCTGACATATTACTCATATATAACCCAAAAAACTCTGTCCACGTACGGGTTGTGTGTGTGTGTGTCACAGTGTGAGTCATTATTGATGGCCTCTGAAGTCAGCACAATTCAGAGTTCGCCTCAATGGGAGTTAAAGAACGGGGCGCCGGATACCGACAGCATGCGCAGCTCTCATTTGAAGCGCCGCATTCAGAGCGTGCGTGAATTTATATCTATACAGCGCAGGAGATGACTTTACATGAAGGAAAGTAAACCAAGGCACTCTCAGTAACAGGGTAGATATATGGTGGAATTGCGGTAATAAATGAAAAGCAATACAATGTAGGGATGGGTGATTATGTGAGCATACAGACCAATATTTCAGTAAACACAATTACAGGAGTTGAGCAATGTAAGTCATGAATCAGCAAAGAGATAGACAATAAAGCGCTGTAGCTGTCTGAAAGTTTACATTTGCTTTCAGAATTCAGAAGTCAGTGTTTTCAATTTGCTGAGTCGGTCAATACAGGGAAAGATGTGAGCACACATGAATGATGCCGAGTGGACGATAAGCATGCATATGGCACATCCAGCGGAGGTCTAAGGGGGGGGGGCTGAAGAACGCTGAGGTCGTGTGCCTGCGAGGATGCTCGGCTCAGCGAGGCACAGATGGTAGATGGAGGTCCAGAGGTTGATGGAGTGAAGCTCAGCAGGGCCACGGGGCTGCATGGAGCACGTAGGCTGCAGCACTCAGGGAGCTGGACAGAGCGGTGAGAGACTCTCTCAAGGATCTTGTTGACTCTCTCTCTGGAGTTAACTGGACAGAGGTGTTGTCAGGCTGGAGACAGGCACTCTACAGAGGTGTGTGTGTGTGTGTGTGTGTGTGCATATGTAAGACAGAGAGAGAGAGAGAGAGAGAGGCCAATGCAGCAAGACACCCTTCAACAGTTTCAGCAATGAAGCAGGTTCACATGACGCCAATGAGCTCCATCAAAGTAAGTTTAAGACAAAGTCCAAGGAAAAAGTCCATGGAAAACAAAGTCCAAAGAAAAGTCTATTGAAGACAAATCGAAGGGAAGGATCTCACTATATATAGATTCATGGGACCAGAAACCACAACTTGACAATTCTTGAATTTGTTTATTGAGTTACTGTGCTGATTTCATGGTGGCTTATATGCATGATTGATAAATTAATATTGTGTGCTGGTCCTTCACTTTAGGAGGCCTTGTAGATGAAGGCAGAGATCCTCACTTTCCAATCTACCGAGAGGAAACATTGGGAGAGATGGGATGCAAAAGAAAATTACGATTATGATTTCTCTCCCAGTATAGAACTTGTAATTGGTAACAGGAAGGAGTTACAGCCTGAACAAAAGGAGGAATGGTCAGTTGCAGTCCCACATCTTGAACTTAAGTTATTATCATAATCCCCTTAAGTCATGGATTTCTGTGCTCCCATATCTACCCCGTACAGTTGTGGCATTAATAAGCACAGCTTGTGAGTAAGTGCAGTATAAAATCATACAAGTGCACGCTGAACAAGCCATACAGTACGCATCAGAGCAGACGCGAGTGTGAATCCCAAAGGTCTCATGAACCTTTATCAAACGTTTCATACTGTATTATTTTGTGCAATATCCAAGTGTGACTCATCACAGACATCCTGGTGCCTCGGGGATAACCAGAAACAAGGATGTGTATTAGTGTTTTATGGTTTCACAGTGGGGAAGATGTTTTCACGGCTCTTAGGCGAGCGAATGGGATGGTATAGCGCGCAGGTTATCACACTTACAGTAAAGATCACAGAGTTTCCAGACTGGCAATCCAACATAGGCAGAGAAACCACGCCTAATTAGCTGATCTCAACAGGATGCAAAGAGGAGAAGTCCTCTGACGGGCTGCTTTTACCTGCGGCGTCTGTACATGCACTTTGCTTTGCTGTGTGTGGGCATGCGTGTGTATTGGTGTGTGTGCCCGCACATGATGATTGACACGGGATGGGTATTGCAAGGCAGGGTAGGGCTTTATAAGATACGTGATATCATGCCTTGTCAGATCTCCTGATACCTCTTTCTCTATCCCCGTATCTCTCTACCTCTAGCCTCTCATTTCCTCCATCCTGTTCTTTATCTCTCCTTATAAACATCCTGCGTGCAACTCTACCTCATTCTTCACTATCTTTTTGTCTTTCTTCTCCCCTTTTTCTCTCTGTTATTGGTCTCTGTCTTCCTGCTTCCCTGCAGGAAGGCCTTACTGTGCTCCCATAGGAGAGCCTGCAGCTCCCTCTAATGATATAATTATAGCCAGTGAGCCAGTGTGATGACTCAGGCTGATTAGAGACATCAAAACAACACAGGCTCCAAACACAACTTAGACGGAGATGGACAGAGAGAGAGTGAGGGGGATGGGGGATGGAGAAAAGGGAAGGGAAGGAGAGAAAAGAGGGATGAGACATAAACATTAGAGAGAGAGAAAGAGGAATTAACAGCAAGAAAGACAGAAAGAGCAGGAGAGGCAAAAGTGCTGACAGCGGACTAATGGACTTTGTAACATCGGCCATTTCTAACTATGAAGAAACACCTACTTTATTTGTTTTTAAACTAAAATAATTGTGCCGATCTCAGCATACATACAGCAAAACCGGTGCAAATAATTAGTGCTGTATGAAAAAAATCTAATTTTTTTATTGACTGTATTGATTTTCTAGCCCTTGCATCAATATGTATAATTTGTGCACTTTATTATCATATAATGGTGCAACATCTACATTTTAGTGCACTGTATTGAGTAAGAGCATTGTGTGATTTTACTTATAGAATATTTTCTTTTTTTTGTTATATAAATTATATATTGACAAATATTTTATTAGTCTACCCAGGTATCATGCAGCAAGCTGTATTTCCAAGCCTGTTTCCTAAAATTAAACACCTACAAATAAACTGCATTCTTAATTACATTTAGCATCATTAAGTGTGACGTTTCACAAATGCATTTCTAATCAACACTATATCATGTTGGGCAGCATTTTAGCCAGTTTTGTTACCTTTAGCCACCAAAACAACTTGGTTAATGTTAGAGAAAGGTGAAGTTTAGACATAAAAAAAAACATAAGTCATAATGTCGCCTGGGTGAAAGACACTTGTTTGACTAAGGGATTACAAATGTTCTTGTGTTATGTTACAGACAAATGTAATCTGCGTCAAAATATTCCCTTGTATCATGATTGAGAATGCAGTTTAGAATGCAGCTTTTAGGAGACAGGCCTTATATTACATGGCTCCATCTGTGATCCATGTTGTATCACAGAGTCTGTGCCAATACCTGGCCTGATACAATGCAAGTTAACCTTACACCTTAAAAGTTAGAGAAGCAAGATTGCAGAGGTAAATGCCCTGGTTTGAATCTGCAGACAGAAAGTGAGTTAGCAGCACTCACCTCTCCCTCCTCAAATACTGTCAAAGTGCCCTTGAGCAAGGCACTCAACCCCCAGAAGCTGCAGTGGGCGCCGGACCAAAACCGGCAGGCGGGAGGCTGTGGCTGAGTGTGTGGCGAGGCTCCGCATCAGCACTCAGGAAGCCTCTCCTTGGTGAAGCAAAGGTTAAGCAGGTTATCTGTTTCATACTAAATGGCTATTTAAGCCTGTCCACAGTAAATTTGCCTCAATCACCGGCAGTGTAAAACCCAAACACCTCGTGTCGTCTGCGATGGTTTTCCCCACCCAAACCCAAGGTCTGAGCTTCACTAAATAAAACTTGATCGATCGCCTATTAATGTATCTGAAGGCAACTATGATTTACTTGTACATAGCAAACAAGACAGCTTCCATTTTTCTCCGCTAATGGTATCCGTCCGAGCAATAACTCTTCTTGTCTTATTCAAGCTCCATTACATGTAGCATCCATTTCCAAGGCGGTTTATGTCTGTGTGAGCTTCACTCGATGTGACTGAGCTGATAAAGCAAACTGAAGGGCTGCTCGGTGAATATGAATAGAAAGGCGTTGTGTGAGAATTGTGAAATGGATGTTTGGGCATTGTAAATGGTCTGTGAGTTGTTTGTTCAATTTAGCTTATCACAGTCGTAATTACAGTTACAGGAGTGGTAAAAGAAATGCCTCAGTGGGAGTCTGCAGGACAGATACAAGAAACCCTTGAGAGCTGTTGTACTGTAAGTGGTTATTTGATGATTTAAAATGCCTGTTTGTGTATTGAAGACAACTGTTGGAAATTAAAAGTGGGTAAATACAAATCTCCAAACCGTGTTTAATTCTGTGTGATGGTGCAATTACTGGACAGCATTAACTTCTCTGCTTCTCTGTGAATACGGCATGGGGGATCAGTAGACAAATCCACACTCACGCAAATGTATATACGCACACTGACGTAGGAAATACGCACTTTTCTCCTCTCTGTCTTCCTCTGTCTTTCTGTGTCTCGCTCACACACACACACACACACACACACACACACACACACCCACACAAACGCACCCCGACAGAAGTCCGCTAAGTCTTTATTTCCCAAGAGTTTGTTGTTCAAACATTAATGTGACTCCGTCT
>OMLB01004339.1:169005-186557 GCA_900302555.1 Myripristis jacobus
TTTGTTTCCCCGCAGAGAGCAAGGAGGTGTACAAGAGACAGGTCCTGTCAATCACGTCCATTGCCATGGCGATCAGCCTTCTGGGCACCCTCTGTATGGCCCTCTACTGCCGCAACAAGTGAGTGGATGACTGCACACGCACACACACACACACACACGCACACACACACACACACAGAAGGGAACAGAGTGAAATTGGGTGTTTTTAACTGGAATAACCCGAAGGTAGATGCCACTTTCCCATCCATCCAGATCTGACATGTAGGATTTTCTTGTTAATATATTGACTGGTACACTAGTTGCAGTGACATGCAGACATCCCAGTAGTCTGCATCTTGCTTTCATTTTAATAGAGAGTTGCTCCAGTGATTGTTGATATTCCTAGAAAATAGAAAAAAAGAAAATCACGCATAGCCTTGAAACAAATCAGTCCTGTTTCAGTTTAGACAGTCTGATTCTGCCCACGGAGGCATGTTGCTGTCGGTGTGGGAGAGACTGAAGCTTTGGTGGATAAAACAACATTTTTGGTGTAAAATACCAGCCCATGTTTCGGCATGTGCTCCGCTTTGTTAAATGTCATACATTAGCTGAAACAATTTGTAAATCTCATTACGTGCACACAGACGTTTGTAGCTTAACATAACCCAAAAGGTCAGCTCATCTCGCCCCCGCATGCTCTCTCTCTCTCTCTCTCTCTCTTTCTCTCTCTCACACACACTATCTGCATATTCCATTAGTCCATGTGCTATGTGCTAATGTCTATGTGCAGATTAACTGGCATAAGAGCGGTCTACATCTATATCTGCCCGCAGGAATTTGCTTAGCTTGGCCATAAAGATTGTATATTCTTAACAGGATGGGTCAAACATCCCGCGTGTAATGGCAGTCAGTCATTTGGGGTATATGGGCCGTAGAGCCTGCTGTGATAGATGGCACTGTAATTCCATAGGCTTCCTCTGTAATATAATGATGTGAGTGAGTGAGCAGCCCGTCAACAAGATAATCAGATCAAGGCATGATGGACAGGCACTTTGAATGAATCCGTAATTGAGTCAGGGAACTAGCTTGTTCGGTGGAGATGCTGCATACAGATTGGGGGGAATGTGCATGTAAAGCTGATGGATGTGGATAAAGTTAAAGTTAAAGGCATATTTCCCACTGCCAAGCGATTGCAAGAATAAAACTCCGCTAAACACGCATGAAAAAGGAAGAAAAAGAGCCAGAGGAGCAAACTTCTCATAGCTCATGCAATCATCACCGCTTTAATGAATAGTAGGAACACAGGAAGGGCAGTTAGTTATCCGTATTTTTGAGAAGATGCAGTTTTTGGGATGTAACAGAAAAGTAACATAACAAGTAGCATAATGAAGTACTTTTGAAGTGAATAACAAGCCAGCAGTGGCAGCAGTGTAACAAAACTTTAATGTCATGCAAAGGGAAATCGGTCTCATGGCGAATCAGCGGACATACTGTGATGAATGATGAATGAAAACATACGACATGAAGCATAACCACATATACGTCGTGCAGTGGACGCAAGTGACATGTGCTACTGTAAATAATGTAATGAGTAAAACTGTACTTTATTACTCATCCTCATGCATGGAAGCACAGCTGCTGTTCACGCTATGAAGGTCTGGAGAAGCTCAAACTACAGCTACAGGTTGACCTCTGCACTGGTCCTGACTGGAGTGAATGTTTGACCCAGTTTGCCCTCAGGGATCAATAAAGTATTTCTGATTCTGGTTCTGTACCATTAGCGGTGATAGATAAATAAATAAATAAATAAGTAAAATAACATTTTAAACAATGAATCTTAAGAGCAGGATGTTTATCGTGTTTGCAGCAAGACTTATGCCTCCATCAAATACAGCAAGCATAACCTTTTGCAAGTTGAAGCATCGGCTAAAGCGCTGGATTTCAAGAAGAGATAATGACATACTCTGCGATAAGTAATGTCTCTCCAAACGCAGTATGTACCATATGTCACAGTCCTGGAAAACCTAATTGAAGTTGCAAAAAGGTAGAGATGATAGGAGGATAGCATACGCCTGCTGGTAAAACACTCCATTATATCTCATACGGTTTTGAGGCAAGAAACTGTGAAGTCTTCATCGACTCTCTCCGGTGTAATGAGCTTACTTCTGGCAAACAGAATTAAGTCTTTATTCAAAGTTTTCATTAATTCTTTTCATTCTCCCGTCCCAGGTCAGTATGATTTGGCTAGCATTGTAACTAGCATTGCAGTAGCTGAGGACTCACTCTCCCCTGTAGGAAAAACAAGCGAGACGGGCCTCTTTGGGATATGGTCTTAAAATTCAGAGGCAATGAATTTGCAACACACCACTCTACAAATTCCAATTATGCTTTCTCTAACATGATTTTCTCCTGACCTCTTGGCATGAACCAGTGTTGTGTTCATGTGAAATTAGGGTCAGCCTCACTGACTGGGTCCAGCAGTCCTTCTCCTCACAATGAATGCCCAAAAGACCAAGATTTATTTATAATCAAAAATGTAGAAAATAAATTTTTTTGAGAAAAGTAAAACCAGGAGAATCATAACAGCCAGGGTCTCCAGTCCAGACAGTGCTGACACTAACCCTCTTAAACAGAAATCATTCAGCGCCGTCAAGGTCTTTAAATAACAAAAGTAAACTGTGCCACCTGGGATTCAGGGTTTTCAGAGAAAGAGGACAAATCCTTGTTAGTTCTGGTCTGTAGCAAGTCATAAATTTAAACAGGGGGCGCAGAAACTTCCATCGATGAATCATGCTGGCTTACTTCCCTCTTTTCCCTCGTCTCGACGGGCACTGGAACG
Organism: Myripristis jacobus; assembly: GCA_900302555.1. NCBI lineage: Eukaryota > Metazoa > Chordata > Actinopteri > Holocentriformes > Holocentridae > Myripristis > Myripristis jacobus. The sequence continues at coordinate 171,824 of OMLB01004339.1, forward strand.
CACCATGGCCGCTGAGTCACTGCTTAAAAAGTTTGTGAAAGAACTGGGAAATTTTTGCTAAAAATTCTGCAACGCACGTTTGCAAGATGCTTGGATATGTAAAAGCAACATAATTAACAATATCGTTTATTGAATTCTTCTAGGATCTTTGTCAAATGTGAATGTTACATTTTGTAACCCAGTGTTTATGTTGATTTTTCCAGTTTGCAGTCGTTAACAGTTATATTATCTGACTGGAGCATCCGATTGGAGTTTTTAGGAGACTTATTGAGAGTCTGAGTATTTAAGAGGACTTGGAGGACCTGGCGTTGAAATTAATCAAATTGTGCAATATTAATGCCTATTTCAGATGGCAACAGTGTGTTCGATGTTTTACTAAACTGGAATTGAGATAAATGAAGTGCCAGGAGTTCCTCTCAATCTAATAATTAATAATAATCTAAGAGTTGGGTCCAGGATTTGGTTTCTGCCCCATAACTCTCTGGACATCTGTCTCATTGCTTCCATTGATCCAACTGCACTCCAACTGTTGCAATTTTTCTCTCACTTCACACTCCGCAATTAGTCCTTAAGGCTCCAGCTTGAAATGAATATGGCTGAAATGATTAAGGGGGGTGGTACTACCTCGCCAAGATTAGGATCAGACATGATTGCAGAACATGCTGTACACCAGGTCCTCAAAACCAACTTCACCAACAATACTGTACTGGGAAGTATTAATTCATTTAAAAGGCTGTTATTTTACTTGAGAAACATATAATCAAACATATTCCTGCCTCTCCTCCACTTACAGTGCCTTAGAGAGGTCTTTTTCACAAGACTGACCTTCTCATTCTCATTTAACAATAGATAATAGGGTAGAGAAATTGAATGCTTGGTTAATTTAAGCTGCAAGCCACTTTGCCTCGTATGTAGCGGGAGATGTGAGTTCAGACTTGTTGAGACCGAGGCAATATCCCATGCTCTTAAATAAATTGTAAAACTACAGAGAACAGTGGGTTTAGTTTGGGGATTTGAGAAAAATGGAAGTTTCACTGCTGAAGAAGGGCTTTGATTGAAGAGTGAGAGATCGATTGAGCAAGGTTGTAAGATTTTGATATATCTGGCCCAGCAGATGGATGATCCTAACAGTTGTGTGTAACTTTCACTGCTCAAAGCTCATGGTACCTTCAGTCCTTTTTGGTTGAAGGTGTGATGATTAGTGAAATCGGGTGGTGTAGATCGGACACCACTGACTTAGCAGCAACATTGAGCAAAACATCATTTGTAAACTCCACTTGTGCAATCTCAGTCGTAATTTTCTCTCTTTTACTTTCTCCAGGAGGCGCAGAGAGAAGCTCCAGGCGCATTTAAAGGAGAGTCGCAGCCTGAAAAACTACAGTGCTAACTCCTCTAATGGCCTGGATCCCAAGGCAAGGATGTCCAACACCAACCTACAGATGCATAAGGTGACCACTCCTGTTTTTTGTTTGTTTTTCTTCCATTTAAGGAATTACTGAAGGATGCAGACTTACCCACGAGCATCTGGAAGACATCTGCAGTCATGTTGGTCTTGCGGCGTGCTCCTGTTTCTCCTCAGTGTGACAGTGTCATTTAGAGGTTTAGAAAGGACTGCAGACCATCCAAGGCCTCTCTGTGGTTTTAGTAAAATATCAGCAAGACTCAAAAAGGAGAGTTCATATCCCTGCCTCAAAGAAACTCTTTCATAGTCTTTGTTGCCATGACTTACTGCCACTTGCACCAGCAGCAGCACTGGCAACAAAACAAATACTCTGTTTTTCATTATCATAATTACATTACTGTAAATATTCATTAAAATCATTTATGTTAAGATTATTGCTCAAATGTCAGTCAAGTAACATCTAAAATATTATGTCTGGTGGCAGTGTGCCCGAGGAGATTATCATAAATCAGACACATATTCATACGAGGCTCTCCTGCCTTATCACTTGTGATCGCATTCATCCTTGAGCAGAGTTTTTAGCCGCACCTTAAACATGGCATTTCAGAAATCCTTGTTCGTATTTCCACGGCCACCTGGCCACTTGCGTTAGGCTCGCAGGTCTTTGAGACAGCAATTGTTTGGTGGTTTGGGAGCGTGCGGCTGGCTAGCGGTGTCATTCATAATCTTCTCAGCAGTCTTTGTTGACACATCTATCCCAGCTGTGCCCCTTGAAGTAGCTGGCATGGAAAACATTACCTTAATTTGGATGTCAGTCAAACCCAGAGCTTCCGCTACCTAGGGAGTGTGTTTGTGTGTGCTCGTGTATTGTTATGCACAGATTAACCAGCGTTACACATCTCTCATTCTCAGTGGGTGACACAGGTCTCAAGGTTACCTATTCAGTGCAAAGAAAGCTATACTGGTTTGAAAGCGTTATTGGATGAACTGTATTTTTTATTACTCCGAGGACAATGTAGCGCAGTTTTAATCTACAGTGAAGCAATTGTTTTTACACATGTATTGTGTAGACATTAGGGACGCCCTATTCATCATAAATAAATCAACATACAAGAAATGGGTAAAACAGTGTGTGGTAAAAGTAATGAAATTCATGTATTTCAGGGTGTACATTGAGCAGAGACAATTACTGGAATTAAACCTTGCAGCTAAAGAGAGGAGGAAACACACAATACACATTTGTGCCTGATGCCTGATTCATGCTTCATGTTGTCCCTCAAATCTGAAAATGCAAATGCAACAAACTTCATTCATACACTAGTTTTCAAACAAGACAAATGCTTAATCTTATTTAAAGCCTAAACTGTATTTGTCAGCGGCTAATTCCTTCAGACTGTCATTGGCATCAGTTTGGATGACACTGTCATTTATTGGCAAAACAAATCCTCGGGCTAACCCTTTTATCAGCTACCTTCTGTCAGGTAACATTGAGACAAAACAAAACTCACTTTTCTTACTTGTATAAAAAGAGCTGAGTCCATGAACAGATTAAATGTGCTCAACTTTAATACAACAAATACATTTATAGATATTGTTGATCAGTAATACATGTACAAAATTAATTACTACAGATAAAAGATATCCTTTCTCCCGGTGGAGAGAGTTGATAAAATGGGTACTGAGTTTGCAAAGCGGTCCAAACAAGGAACGCTGGCTTCAGCCATCAAAACTGACCTGAGCTGAGATGGTCAAGAAGATGATGAGGCACACTGCGTGCTCATCTTTTTACATTCTTGGATGTAAAAAGATGATTTCCATGGGTAAATATTCAAGGCAACACCTTGGCTGGAAGAGCCATCCCACTGATATCATGTGCACTGGCTGTCAATCACAGTTAACTTGTTACACCGACACACACCAAAATCTTGTGCTGGTTCTACCACCCACTGGCACGCCGGCCTAAAACAGCTACAGAGTGCCTTAAACACAGCAGGGGAACAATAAGACAAAGCCAATTAGACAGGACAATACAGAGCCGGATCAGAAGGACAGAGAATTAGGGACTGAAGGAACCAGGACAGTTAATCACCTGTCACTTTTGATGCTGTAATGACCAGAGGGTCATTGCAGATCACAAAGGGTGAGCTGCATTTCAAAGACAGACCTAACTGAGCCGTGACAGTAATCAGTATAATCATCAATTCTCAGCTGATGACTGTGGCAGGTGCACTTCCTCGCCTTTCCTTCTGGCCGGCTTCTCTGCCAAGGACTACAAGCCAGCTTCCAAAAAATACATGAAGATCACGGCAGTGTTTCCATGGTGACACCATTCCCATGAAATTTTTTTTTTTTTTTTTTGGACATCCACATCTGTCAATAACATGGCTTGGAAGACAAAACTGGAGACGAGTTTTGGGATTCACTTTGATGTTAGAGTGGATATGTGCACATGACACAGTCAGCATAATTTATCGCAAAGATTTGTCTGTTACAAGTTAATGCTATGCTGCTATAGGAGCCATATTCATTTTTCATCCCAATTATTGAGGCGTTATTGCAAAATGGGCATCAATGATTATATTATACGTTGTATTTATATTTATATAATTGTATAAGCACGGGATTTCAATCTTAATGTTCCCCTAATCATTTAGATAAAAGACCCTCATCTGCTCAGTGTAATATCTTCTCCTAACAGCATGAGTTTGCAGACTCGCATGCTTGCACGCGTGGATGCACACTGACAGTTAATTATAGGTTTCGTTTTCCTTTAAATATGTGAACAGGCTCTGTAAAATGGAAGAGAGTGACTGTTTTATGTTTCGTTTTTCCCACAAACATGTTCAACCTGAAAATTGAAACACCGCAGAAAAAGAGATGTTTGGAGCTTAGTTGAAAGCATACGTCTTTGTTTTGTGATGATATTTCATTAGTCAGTTATTGTTGACAAAACTGTTGAGATGAAAAGGCGAGCAGCATTTCTTGTTGGAGTCAGCTGTTTTCCTTATCCACCAATTTAAGAGAAAATCAGGAAAATATGAATTGCAAACTTACAATGTGTTATGCGTTCCATGTAACTTATTTGTCTGTTTTTCAGCACCTCTTCTGAGATGTAAAAGCTGTACAGTGACTATAATACTGTGTGATAATGATGATGATTAGTGTTTGATTTCTCCGGTGTAACTGCAAGTTTAAGTGAAAGTTTTATGTGACCAGAAACCACTCTTAGAGTAGAGTAGAATCAAACTGAATGCTACAACCAAGTAATGCATGGTTCAAAACTATTCCTTGTGGCTCTAATTTGTCTAACTAATTGCTCTTTTAGCAGAGCCACATGAATTACTGATTATTGTTTACAGACTGTACAGAATCTATTGTTGAGAAAAACAAGTTTAGCTGATCTTTAGTCTATAAATGTTGCTTTTAAATCTTGTTTTATTTATTTAATTCCAGAAGAGCCTTTTGGGAATGTATGCAAATGCATTCTATTTGTTTATTTTGTGCCTACGCACACAGATTCACATTGATTTCTGTCTGCAGGCAATCAATTACCAAAATTTCACAACACAGAGCAACAAGCACAAGGTCATTGGTGTTCTAGCAACACACAGGAATAATACACACACACACACAGACATACAGAGATGTGCACAAATGCCTTATACGCGGTGAGCCAGCTGATAGTAAACACAGTTAATTGTTGCACAGAACAGATAACAGAATGGGGTATGCCTACCTTTGAGTGCTTTTCTCTTTTTTGCATCTCTATTTCAGTTCTGAGAAAGGCTTTAATCGTGTGCTTTTTTTTTTTCTTTTGACTGTAGCGTAATAACGAGGTGATGTGCATCTTCTGCCTCATCTGAATGTCGAGAACCCGCTTTTTGTTTGATGCTCGACATCTTGCAGCTGCCCACGTCCGTGCAGATAAACACCCCACAGAACGGTGTGGTTCACCAAGAGGGCAGCACACGTACCCTGCAGCGGCCAGTTATGGAAAATGAGCACTTCTGATTATCACCACAGGGCCCTTTGTTGGAATTATTTGATTAAGCTGTGAACTTAGCACTGACTATGAGTGAGCTGCTCTCTCTCTATCAATCAGGTTTTACTGCCCCATCAGGAATTCCACAGGTGCTCCAGACAGTCGGCTTGCCATTTCCCAGCCACATAATTACAACTCCTCTGTTTCTATTATGGACAAAGCCATCCTGTGCTTATCTGCCTCATGCTATTCCTAAGCTTAGGTCTCAATCTATAGTGCAGTGTGTGTGTGTGTGTGTGTGCGTGTATCTGTGTGTGTTTATAAAGCTGTGAGCCTGTGTTATTGATGTCAGCATCTCAAATCATAAAAATCATCTCCTGGTTTCCTGCGGATGGTCTGTCAGAGAGAAAACCTCAGTGCCAGCGGCGTGCGCTGTATGCCGGCCCCTATCTCAGAGATTAAAACATCCATTTCAGTACACACGGATACACACACACAGTCACACACGCACACCTACACACACCCACACACATCCATTAATATATGCCGTCGCATGCTCCCACTGTGCCACCAACATCCACACTAGGCATCAAGTCACTGTCAAAGAGGCAATTACTTTTGCCCGTTGTATAACCGCACATTTATGGAGATAAAGACCAGAGTTGCTTCCCCTGAAGCTGTGCAAGAAAACATGAAACTCATATTGATGACCCCTATAAACAGTCAGCATAACTTTGTGACGCATGCACATAGATTCCCATTTCTGCCAGAGCAGAGTCTTTAAAGGCCCGATTCTGATTCTAAAACAAAAAAACAAATGGTTCCCAGCCGCAGACAGTCAATATTAGCAGACTGAATGTAATTTTCCCTCCTCGTGCCGGTAGACCGAGCTCTTCATTGCACCCTGTGTGTAATAGCTAAACAAATTTAAATGGGACTTTTCTTTTCAAGTTGCACAAGCAAACCGTTGTGAAGTAAATGAACCTGGACATTGCTTCAGTTTTGACAAGCCAGGGGCCGTCACACCCCCATCCATGTCCTCGTCATCATGACTTCATTCACAGAGCAGCCAAGTGGCGACTGATCCGCTTCTGCTTGAATTCCATTGATTTTTCCCACTTTGTTAAGCCACTCGTGTATTGTTCCCTTGTTCAACTTCCTTTTGAAATTTATTTATGTTATTACAGTCTCAGTAATGAACCAGTGTTCACTGGAACCTTCTCTGTTAATTAGCAGCTTATTTTTAACATCAGTGTGATGTTAGAGCATTGGTGAGTGAGGATGAGGGAAGCTAATGAGCACAAATGGTTTGGAGCGAACACACGGAGATGCAGTGGCTTCACTGAGATCAGGGGGGCGGGGGGGTGGCTGATGCTGCTGCTCAGATGCAATACATCAGTATGCAGGTATATTTGCCTCTATTGAAATGTTACTGCATGTAGTTAAAGTTAATTTTCTGAGTGAAGTTTTTGTCACTACCTTGGTATTTATAGCAGTTTGAAAAAACATTTGGCCCTTCATGACAGAATGGGTTTAATTAGATCCAAACTAACACAATAAACAATAAAATACTGCAACTCTCCCAGAAGTCTACTTTTAAGTAGTTTAGATATGTAAATTCAGCTGCAGTTTAAGTATCACTTATTGTTTAGTAACCACTATTTACATGTGCACACTGTTTACTAAGTAACAGTGAAGAGTTAATTATTTAAATGTTATGTAATGATATGTTAATAATCATTAATATGGTGCACTGGTCATCAGATGCAATTTTATAAAAGGGTCCTTCTCTTTACACAACACTGTAACCATCCATTGTAACTGTATAATAACTATATAAAAGTATGAAACAAGTAATGACAAAGAGGAAACAAAAGGTTTAATGCAGTTTGTAGCTTTGATTATATTGATATGATTAGGGAATATCATTAATCAGTGATTTAACAGCTTACACAGGACCATTTACTTTTAATTAGTAAACAATATAAACACCAATAACTGTGAGTTAGCTCTTCAATAACATTAAATAAAACCATTTATTTAACTGGAAACTGCAGCACAGCAGGGTTTAAGTCTTCAAAATAAAGTGAGGCTTAATACTTGAACTGCTGTAATTTTGAGATTTATTTATATTTGTAGCCCATTTATAATGTTTAGATATCTCCATTTTTAGCTTATCTATAATTTTGACAAGATGCAAGTTGGGCAGAGTTTAATATCGCTCTGTCTGTCCTCAGAGAAATCAGTGAAGGCGGACTCTGGATTGCTGAGCAAAATTTAAATTGGGCTTTGCCAGCAAGACACGAGCCGGATGCGACCTGCGACAGAGCCAGCATGTGAACACATGGGATACTCTGCATGTGGCTTACACACGCACCCCCTTCTAATCATCTCCGTTTCTGCCTCAATGGACACGTCAATCCAATATATAAAGTTCAACTTTGAATGAAAATGTGTCATGGTTTTGTGCGCACAAATTAGCCTGCAAATATCTGGATGGTGACACAGCCGTGACAGTATGGGTGAGGCTAATGAGGCTGGTGTCCTGCAGAGGGTGCTCAGGAGGGACTGCGTAGGTGACAGCTCTGTTAGTCATACATCAAACCAGGAACTTGGTATAAAATACATTAAAGTGCTATGAAAAGACACAAAAAATAGGTCCTCTTTACCCCATGTTGCAAACAATGGTGTGTCTCGACTAAACGTTGCTGAAATAATACTAGGAAGAAAGAAATCCACAAATGTCACGTCAATAAACCAGAGAAAAAGTTGTAGAGAATAAAAACAAAAGCTGGAGCCTCTCCTTTTACATTTTGTAGGTCTTCAAAGCTGAAAGTACAGAACTTTCTTGTGTTGTCCTGTGCGTGTGTGTTTGTTTTGTAAAGTTGACAGCAAAGCCTTGCTGCTGAGTAACTAAGTCTACCTTATTGTGACACACAGAATCAAGGAAGAGCTTTACTTTACTACATATTTATTTAAGTACAACGAGTTTAAGGATCAACATGAATTGATTTAAAAGGGAGAACATGGAGCTTCATAGTTCCATAGCTGTGCTGATTTAGTCAGCCTGTCATGAAGACTAAGACTAAGAAAGAGGAAAAGAGAGAGGACAAAGGAAGGATCAATACGGATGAGAAAGAGATCAAAAGGAATAGAAAGCCATAAAGAGAAAGATATAGTCTAGGCAGCAAGTACTGATGAATGACTTTTTTTTTTTTTTTTTCAAAGTAGCCCTTGTAATTTCTCTAGAGGTGAGTGAACCGAGCGTTTACCTTCTCTCAGGTACACAGCAAATAAAGGAAGCATGATACATGTTCTTATCTCATGAAACAATCCCACTGGGTGAGATTTCCACTCAGCTATAGTATATTTTTATTTATTTAGTCAGCTGGAAACTTGAGGGGCAAACGGAGCAGGGAAACATTAGTGCGCACCAGGCCAGCAGGGACACATGTAGTTCAAGAGGCAGGGATCTAAACTGCTCTGAGCATCTGAGGAGGAATTCCCAAGGCCTCGGCTCTGCTGCTTACAGGCTTTCTGCCACACAGAGGGACAGCACCAGCCACTAACAGTGACTCTTATTGTGATGAGATGTTTGAAGGGAGTTTATCTTGGTTGTACATGGGCATAGAGAGTCTCTCTCTCTCTCTCTCTCTCTCTCTGTCTCTCTCTCTGTTATGCCTTTTCCATCAAAAGAGTGTTTAGTGTTGGCACAAACATTTTTAACCAGACCACAAAGTTGTCTTGGAAGTCGTCTCCATCTTCCCTTGTAGGATAGTACAAACCCACTCAGTTCCCACTTGAGAACTCCAGTTTTATGGTCCCAGCTGTGAACCAACTTCTCAGCTCAGAAACTGATCTACGCAAAGAACAGTTCAAAAGTTGGTGCGCAAACTAGAATGGAGCCCGTTCTTTGTTGGTGGAAAAGGCACATGGGTGTGTGTTCATTTTAGTCCAACATCTCTTGATACCATGGGCGCACACCCCAAAGTAAGAAACACTTTGCACAGTTTTACTAATCAGCCATCCTTGTTTGATAAGTCCAAGTTTCGAAAGGCTTTAAAAGATTAATTTCATGATATTTCTGCCTTGTGTGATACAGTGGGGAGTGACGGGAATGATAGAGACAGGGAGCAACAATGATATGCAAAGCATGTGAGCCAGACTCAAACGACGTGCGCGCACACTTTGCACCGAAGGCTGCTACCACACAGGCCTCCATTTAAACCATTTAAATAATTTATGCCTCAATAATAATCTTATCAGATTAGCTGGAAATTAAAGAGCGTTGCTTCAGTGATCATCAGTTTATTAATTCAGTGCTCTGGATGCAGTAATGAATTGCCACGAGGGTAAATTCCTTCTGTAGAGCACTCTCAGGTGAAGTAACACACCCTCTGGCAGCCATCTTGGATACATAATCCTCACCTCTCGGCAGTCGTGGCTGTGAGCAGCAGATTGTGCTTCTTAATGACAGACTAGATAGTCTCAACAGGATTCAGTCAACGTGCTTAATTTCTGCGTTGGTTTTGAATAGTTCTGCTCGTCTCACCACTGCTAAACTGTCTTTGGAGCACATGTGAACTGCACTCGGGCTAATGTGTCGAGTACGAGCTCGCACTTTCTTCAATAAGGCCTGCCAGCAAAGCCCAAAAGCAACCATTTGTACTAAGCTGATCCCTCTCCAGTTTCAATTTGTAGTGTTTTTGGGGGTTGAGGCTAGGGCTAAAGACAAGACAATTTACCGTGTCACAGTAACTTAAAGTTGGGAACAAATATACCACTCACTTTGATTTATTATGTTACCGAGTCTACACCCTCACCACAACAATCTTCGCAGCTCTCCTTTTCTTGCCGGGTTGCCATATATTTAGCCATTATTTGTGCAGAAGGACCTCCGCGATGGCATCCCCTGCGGTTGCCGGAAGATTTGCGACGCGACTGCAAAGCGTTGGCGCTCTCCATTATCAAGCCATCAGCTGGCTCCCTCCGCACTCCAACATTGTAACATTTACCTCAATCCTTGACATGGTAAAACGGCGCTCAGGGAGGTGGAATAGACAGAAATAGATATCATTTAACTCCATTTAGACTCCTGCAATCAGTTCCCAGCAGTCGAGGCAATATGCTGTCCCCACGCCGAGGCTATCAGGAGAATGTGTGGAAGACAGCTGAGTGTTAGTCCTGTGAAAATACCCAGATGCCCCGGTTAAAACCGATAAAAATGTGTGTGCCCAGTGGGAACATTAAGCATTTAAGTGCATGATGTGATGCTCATCGATACTGTATTTCACAGTGCACGTGGATTAATGCAACTGATAGTAATTTGTAATCTGAGGAATTCCTCAAGTAAGGAATTAAATATTTTTTGTTGTTTTTGTTCCCGTCTGTGTCTGCAGTACTGTAAAAGGTCCTCCCAGTCTCGCGAGGGCACTGTTTGTGAATCCAGCTTTGCCCATTGCAATATTACCAACACCTCCTGCAGCAGCTCCAGAGGAACGGCAAAACATCACAGGTATGGCACAAACACACACACACACACACACAAATGTGCCCATGCCAAGCAAATACGCCCACGAAGCAGCATTCGCATTCATCCACTGTATGAGACGGTAATAATGCTGGTCATTACCGCAATATGCAACTTCAATGTCCCTTCCCATAATCAGCTGGGATGCAGTGAAGAGAGAAATTGAATTATCCGCATTATAGTGCAGCCAAAGCTAAATGTTGATTTATGGAAGAATGATAGTAATTATAATTGCAGCCATAAACATGTTAATAAGCATATCTGTAACAGTCATGAACACAGAGGAGATGGGACTGAGATAAAATTATAACCACTTTCACATGGATTTATGAGCCAGTGCAGACATGTGACTCCCAGTCAGCTCTCTCCCACACTGGTTAGTGGTGTGTTGTAGTTGGCTGGGGCGTTGGATGTTGTGGCTTCTAATCTGCAGTGCGCTGCACACAGAAGTGCCGGCTTGTGAGAGTTATTAATCACATCTTAACTTTGCCAGAATCAGATGTTCTACTGCAGTACACACCCATGTGGATGTGCACATTTTCAGAACTGAGCCAAACAGAAGGAAGTTGTTGTTGAGGCTGGTTTGTACGGTAGTGCAATCGCACAACTCAAACATATGGCCTCGCTTACCTCTCCTGTGACTTTCTCTTATTGCTACTACCATGCATCTCACTGCATTGAAACATTTTCCCAGCCTGTCCAGAGTCTCTCAACCGCATCTCGAACCTTTTGACCAGTGTCCTGCAAGACATTTCTACCTGTCTCTCTGCATCGTTCTTTATGAGGGACTGAGTTGATTGCAGGGCTGTTTAGTTGTGTGCACTTGCCACGTGTGACACCCTCAGTGGGTGATCAGGGTTTATTTGTTTGCTATTGCGTCGGCTTAGGCAGGGATTTGGACACTATTGTCAGCACAGCAAAGTGTAGTGGGATACCATGGTCCAAAATAGCCAGACAGAGACCGGCCGAGGCTAATTCCGTGTTGAGGAAACAACTTGTTTAAAAGCCTTTGTACAGTGTTCTGCCAGCACTGCCAACTGCATCTGACTGTAAGCAGGGCTTACAGTCATCATGGCTAGGAGAACTCCCATTTCCAAGGCACTCTCTATTCCTCAAAACACACAGTTGAATGTGAACGAAGGCTTGCAGCCGCACAGAGTAAGTGTTAGTTTGGGCAAAAATGCCACTTACTCTTTTTCTCTTGATGAAAAACTTTTTGAGCATCAGTCAGTCAAGTAAAGTCAGTCAAAATCTCCTCTCACCTTTTTGGATCTACAATCCCTTCAAAATGCATTCAAATGAAAGAGCACAGACAGAGCGGTGCATACCAAGACCATGTTTTTCATTTAGTACAATACTACTGACTTAATGCAAGTATTAAAGGCATGAGCCAGCCATGCAAAGGCCTACTGCACAGTACCTAACACACTTTCTTTGTTAATCATTTTTTTTCTTTTTGCAGTTATTTTTCATGTAAATTCACCTTGACATGGTCTTACAGAGCCTGCTGCCATAGCTCAGTGCAGTTTTACAAAAATATATGAAATATCAACATCAGTTTGGAGACCCGACGCTGCTGTCTGCATTTCAGCAGTCAAACTGCAGTAGGCAGGGATCTAAACCAGCTCAGAACTAAAAACGCTCTCACGGCTGTAGACATTTAATAACATAGCAACGGCGACACTTTGATGAGGAAGAACCATCGCACTAACCGACCAACGTACGTCATACGTAGCGATGACGTGATGTGTCTCACCAGCTGGCATCTCGTGAGCCTAGTTGCCATGGATCCATCCCTGATTTGACAGCTTAGACCACGGGGGCCCAGTTTTGAAAGCAAAGTACTGTGTGATGTAGGTTGGTTAAAAACTGTATAGGAACCGGACCAAATGCATTTCATCATGTCTCTGTGAGCAACCAGAAACATTAGGGCTGCCACCGGCCCACAGGCTGCACTCTGAGAATGCCTGTCTACAAGGGATTATGGATTCAGAAAGGTTTTAGTCAGTTTTACTTTAGTAAACCACATTAGTGCACATTAGTGCCCAGGGGCTGTTGACATCTATCATATTTTGCCTTTATAGCACTGAAATTCAAATATGAGCTCTGAACAATGGAAAGATGACTCCCGTTTTTGCATCCTTATTTTCTCCAGAAGTGGCTCCTTGTCCCACAGCCCGGATCAGAGAACTCGGCCGACCCACTGGTCAGCTCCTCGCAGGACTCCACCCATACCCAGAGGAAGGCTGAATCCAATTGGAGGGTCCAAATATTCAGGCCCCGCCTACCAACATCTCCAGGAGGTGGAGTCGTCTGAGAAGGAGGCTGAGGCACAGACAGGGTGAGAGGATTTTATTCAGAGCAAACTCAACAAACTAAACCTGACGGATCATCAAACCCTTGTCACTGTGACATTTTTCTGTACATTTTTCAATTTTCTTCTGTTTTGTTTAATGAACCAAATGGGATTCTGACGCTTCACCTGAGGAAAGACTTTCACTTATATTTTGTCCTTGAAATATATTGAATATTTCCCCTCGTCTGCATTCAAATCCACATCAATATTACATTGTAAAAGGTAGGTTTTGTCAATAGGACAGGTCAAAAAGTCTTCACAGAGGATCATAATATAAACTACTCCGCTCTTTAAACCACTAATAATAATATACAGCACAGTTTCAGGGCTTCATTGTTTGAAATCTGCACAAATTAGGCATGCATACAATTTGAAATTATTTTAAGATAAATAAGAAAATAAGATAGATAATTTTACATTAAATGAATTGTAATTTTTTTGTTAATGAGGCTCTTGACAAGTGATACTGGTATAAAGTGACCACCCCTCCCACCCCCCTCACTTACGTCCGTCTTCTTCTTGCTCTTTGTATATCAAGTCATTTCAATGAAAGCCACTAACTGAGAAATGCAGGCCCGCTCTGGACAGAGCTTTGAATTTCATTTCAAGAGTGGACATTTCAAAGCCAACTCTGTTTTGTTTTCTTTCTTTCTTCTTTCTTTTTTTTTTTTTTTTTGAAAGAAAAAAGGGCTCACTGCACTTTTTGGTTTTGAACTTCCCTCACTCCCCCTCTCTCTTTGTTTTCCAATCTGCTGAGCCAAGATAAAAAAACAAAAATAAAAAAAAACAAGGTCACGTTATGTTGTGATCTGCAGTGCAGTGGCATCAGTTCAAAGGAAACGCTTTGCCTGGTGCTTGTGCTTTTAAAGACGGGATACGGAGCCGCACGTCGCGTTCTCTCACCCGCTTCCCCCCTCCGTCTCTCAGCGTCTCGTTATCCCTGCGCCGCATTCTGATTCTGGGCCGTTTAATGGCTAAGTGAGGGCTTAGCCGCCGCACCAACAATCAACGTCAAGCGCGGCTCACGGTTTCTCAACAGTTTCAAAGCTATCACAACAAAGTAACACTGTACTTTTACTGTGTGTGTGTGTGTGTGTGTGTGTGTGTGTGTTTCGGGAGCCCCATCCATGGAGTGCAGACAAAACTGCACAGCACGGCGACCGAGGGAGGTGAGATGTGTCTGATTAGCAGAATATATATTCATCGCAGACAGGCTTTGTGCTCTGACCCAGTTTTTAAAAAAATGTTTTGGTTTATTTTTTTATTTTTTTGGAAGGTCAGTACTTTACTCACCTGTTCCTGTAAGACACACTTCGAATGAGAGTGTGTGAGTGGTCCCAGCTCAGGATAAAGCCCCACATGGCCTATATCCATACTAATGGAGGAGGGAGGGAGAGAGACGCAGCTGCACAACCCTGTCCCACACACACACACACACACACACACAAAACACATGTACAAAAA